>JACXIL010000171.1:6639899-6719700 GCA_014737365.1 Bombus soroeensis
AAGTTGTAGAAGAAATAATAAAAGCATTGCCAGCTCCAGAAGCAGTAAAACCAACTGAAGTTGAAGAGATCAGAGAACAAGTAACTGTCACTGAAGAAGTAACTAAGGAAGGCAAACCTAAAAAGACCACCAAAAAGAAGATAATCAAACGAAAAGGAAAAGAACAACAAGTGACGGAGGTGGTAACCGTTGAAGAACAAGGAAAGAGGCCAGTTACGACTGTAACTGAAGGACCAACAGAAGAAGTTGTAGAAGAAATAATAAAAGCATTGCCAGCTCCAGAAGCAGTAAAACCAACTGAAGTTGAAGAGATCAGAGAACAGGTCACTGTCACTGAAGAAATAACTAGGGAAGGCAAGCCTAGAAAAATTACCAAGAAGAAGGTTATTAAACGTAAAGGCAAAGAACAACAGGTGACTGAAGTGGTAACAGTCGAAGAGAAAGGTAGACGACCTGTTACAACTGTAACCGAGGGTCCTGTAGAAGAAGTAGTAGAGGAACTTGTGAAACCTCTGCTCGTAATTCAACGCGTCGAACCATCTGAAGTGGAAGAGATTCGAGAAGAAGTCACAGTCACTCAAGAAGTGACTAATGAGGGCAAACCAAAGAAGACAACCAAAAAGAAAATAATCAAACGTAAGGGCAAAGAACAACAGGTAACAGAGGTTGTCACTGTCGAAGAGCAGGGTAAGAGACCTATTAAAACTGTCTCTGAAGGACCTGTTGAAGAAGTGGTTGAAGAGACACTGAAAGCTCTTCCAACACCGGAGTACGCTAAACCTGGAGAAGAAGAAGAAATACGCGAACAGGTAACCGTTACAGAAGAAGTAACGGCAGAAGGCAAACCTAAAAAGGTAACTAAAAAGAAGGTAGTAAAGCGCAAAGGAAAAGAGCAACAAGTCACAGAAGTTACAACTGTCGAAGAACAAGGCAAGGCTCCTGTTACAACTGTAATTAAAGGGCCCACTGAAGAATTGGTCGAGGAAATAATAAAACCACTGCCAACTCCAGAGAAAATTAAACCATTTGAAGAAGAGGAAATCCGTGAACAAGTAACTATTACGGAAGAAGTCACTAAAGAAGGTAAACCTAGGAGAGTTACCAAGAAGAAAGTTATTAAACGCAAAGGAAGAGAACAGCAAGTCTCTGACATTGTCACAGTTGAAGAACAAGGCAAGGTACCGATTACAACTGTTACCGAAGGTCCTACAGAAGAAATACTAGAAGAATCCATAAAAGCATTACCAGCTCCCGAATACGCCGAACCAGATGAAGTCGAAGAGGTTCGTGAACAAGTAACAGTTAGTCAAGAGATGACCAAAGAAGGTAAACCAAAGAAAACTACCAAGAAGAAGGTTATCAAGCGCAAAGGCAAAGTACAACAAGTTACAGAAGTTACTACTGTGGAGGAACAAGGCAAGAGACCTGTCACAACTGTCACTGAAGGTCCAGTAGAAGAAGTAGTTGAAGAAGTGCTGAAACCACTACCAACTCCAGAATTTGTCAAACCATCTGAAGTAGAAGAAGTCCATGAACAGGTAACTATCACTGAAGAATTAACCAAGGAAGGAAAACCCAAGAAGGTTAAGAAAAAGAAAGTAATCACACGTAAAGGAAGAGAGCAGCAGGTATCTGAAGAAGTAACAATTGAGGAACAGGGAAAAGCTCCAGTTACAACTGTTATTGAAGGTCCTACAGAAGAAATCATTGAAGAAACGATTAAAACATTATCAGCTCCAGAATATGCCAAACCGGGTGAGGAAGAAGAAATTCGTGAACAAGTTACTGTCACCCAAGAAGTCACTGCAGAAGGGAAACCAAAAAAGATCACCAAAAAGAAGGTCATTAAGCGTAAAGGCAAAGAACAACAGGTGACTGAAGTTGTTACCATCGAAGAACAAGGAAAGAGACCTGCGACAACTGTCACTGAAGGTGCCGTTGAGGAAATAGTAGAGGAAATGGTAAAACCATTACCTACTGCAAAACGTGTGAAACCTACAGAAGTAGAAGAAGTTCGTGAACAAGTAACTATCACTGAAGAGATAACTAAGGAAGGTAAACCAAAGAAAGTCACCAAGAAAAAACAGATCAAACGTAAAGGAAAGCAACAACAGGTTACTGAAGTAGTTACTATCGAAGAACAAGGCAAGGCTCCAGTTACAACTGTCACTGAAGGTCCAACAGAAGAAGTAGTCGAAGAAACACTAAAAACTCTACCAGCACCGAAATATGCTAAACCATCAGAAATCGAGGAGCTTCGTGAACAAGTCACTGTGACCCAAGAAGTTACAAAAGAAGGAAAACCAAAGAAAACAATTAAAAAGAGGGTTATCAGACGTAAAGGACCACAACAGCAAGTAACAGAAGTTGTCACAGTCGAGGAAGAAGGAAAAGCTCCTGTCAAAACCGTAACTGAGGGACCTGTTGAAGAACTGATTGATGATGTAATAAAACCACTTCCTGTTCCAGAATATGTGAAACCAACTGAAGTTGAAGAAGTTCGCGAACAAGTGACTGTCACTGAAGAAGTTACTAAGGAAGGTAAACCTAAGAAGGTCACGAAGAAAAAGGTCATCAAGCGCAAAGGAAGAGAACAACAAGTGTCTGAAGTTATCACTGTTGAAGAACAAGGCAAGCTTCCAGTCACAACTGTTACTGAAGGTCCTACAGAAGAAATAGTTGAAGAGACACTAAAAGCTCTTCCTGCCCCAAAACATGCTAAACCAGAAGAAGTTGAAGAGGTCCGTGAACAAGTTACAGTTACGCAAGAAGTGACAAAAGAAGGCAAACCCAAGAAAGTCACTAAAAAGAAGGTTATCAAACGCAAAGGAAAAGAACAACAAGTAACAGAGATTGTCACCATTGAAGAAAAAGGAAAGCGACCTGTCACAACTGTCACTGAAGGTCCTATTGAAGAAGTTGTCGAAGAAATTGTAAAAGCACTTCCTGTTGCAGAACGTATAGAACCTACAGAAAAAACGGAAGCACCCGAAGAAGTAGAAGTGACTGAGATCGTTACGAAAGAAGGCAGATTGAAAAAGGTCATTAAAAAGAAAGTTCCTAAGAAAGTTCTTATATCTGAGGAAGAGAAAATCGAAGCACCTGAAGCTCCAGAAGTTCCTCTAGAAAAGAAGAAACCTGTCAAGCTCCAACGTATGAAAATAACCAAATTCGAAGCCACAAAACTCGAAGTTCAAGAAGTATCTGTGGATAAACCTCAGTTCGCTCAAATTAAATTACGCAAGACTCCAACTGAGAAACGCCCAGTGGAGAAAAAAGACAAAATTCCTCGAGTTCTTCTTCGAAGCCGAATTACACCTATTGAGTGGCCTCCAGCGATAAAACATTTGAAGGTCGAGGAGCTCGAACCAAACGAGGTCCAAAATGGTATTTTATCTCGCAACGTTGAAGAAGCTGATAAGTTACCAAAACCAAAGAAGAAGAGGATCAAACGCATAGAAAAAGAAATAGCAAAGCTTGAGCAGTTGGATCAGGAGTTCGAGGAGTTAAAGAAAGAATTACCACTAGAGAAACTTGAAGAACCTGTACCAGAAGTAAAACCAGAGAAAAAAGTTAAAAAGAAAAAGCCTGTTGAGAAGATTGAAGGTGAGAAACCTCAGTTGATGAGGATCAGCATCAAGGAACAGAAAGCAATTAAACCTAAGATCGAAGAACCAGCTACTCCTTTATTCGCGCAAATAAAACTAAAGAAAGCTCCTGTCAAACCGAAGAAAAAAGAAGACAAGGATGAAAAGTTCCCTAAAATTCTTTTACGCAGCCGTATCACAGAACACGAATGGCCACCGTCGATTAAATATCCAATTATAACCGAACTTGAACCTAATTACGTGCAGAATGGTATTTTATCTCGTACCATGGAAGAAGCACTGAAATTAAAGAAGATAAGACATAAGAAGGTGAAACTTCCAGAGAAAGAAATAACAGAATTAGAGAAAGTGGATCAAGAATTTGAAGAATTGAAGAAAGTTCCATTAGAAGAGGTAGAAGAAATGGCACCATATGAACGTAAACCTAAACCAGAAAAACCTGAAGAAGAAAAACCGAAGAAACTGAAAATAGGCAAAGGAAAGCCACGGATTGCAGAAGAGGAAAAACCAGAGACTGTGAAACTGAAGAAGATACCAGAGAAGAGCCCAAGTGTCCCAGAAGAAGAGGCTCCCGTTCCAAAGAAAAAAGAAGAAAAAGAGAAACCAAAGAAAGAAAAAGAAGAGAAGGAATATCCTGAATTAAAACCATTTGAACCTTATGAGATAGAAGTTCCAGAAGTTGAACTGGAAGAAAGAGAAGTTCCAGAGTATCCGGAGCCGGGAAAGAAAGCTCCTAAGAAAGTTCCAAGCAAAAAGCCAAAGAAAGAACGTAAAACACCAGCTCAGGAAACCGAGGCCATTCCAATAGTACCTGGAATTCCAAAACCAGAAGAACCGGAAGAAGAGGAAGAAATAAAGAGGAGAATTCCTGAAGGAGGAGCTCCAAAGGAGGAGCCAGAGAAAATCAAACTGAAACCTTGGAAAAAACCGGAAGAAGAGAAAGAGGAAGAGAAGAAGCCCGAAAATTATCTGAAATTCGTTCCCAAAGACGACGACATTGTCGAAACTGTCGAGGTTGTTACAACCGTAATTACAGAAGAAATACCTGAAAAGAAACCGCGAAAGATCAAAAAGAAGAAAACCACGACCAAACGTGGTGACGAGAAACCGAAAGTTGTTGAAGAGACAACAATAGAAGAAGATGGCGAAGAGCCAATCGTAACTGTCGAAGAAATTGTCGAAGATAAACCAATGGTATTACCGATAGAATCGATTGTACCAGCCGCGCCTGTCGAAGAGGTCAAAGAAGAGATCGTAACGAGCGAGATCGTGACCGAGGAAGGAACAAAGAAAACTGTGCGCAAAAAGCGTGTCACCAGGAAATACAAAGGTAAAGAACAGGTCACTGAAGAGGTGACCGTGGAAGAGGAAGGTAAAGAACCATTAACAGCAACAATAGAAATCCACGAAGACACTACACCAGAAATACACGAAAAACCAAAACACAAAAGACCGACAAAACCTAAAGCTGACAAGAATGTGACAGAAGGTAAGCCTATTTCTTACGTATTACTATCATCCCATACAACTATATATATATACGTTTACCCTTAATCATGTCATGATTCATTTACCAAATAGTGCATAAATATATTATACGATATAAACAGAACAAGATACAAAGACATGATGGACAAATATACTTATATTTTTATACTTTATACATGTAACATTGATCGGTGCATCTGTTGATAAGCTATTGGTTTCTATATATATATATGCTTTCTATATCGATACTTCGTTTATTCGTAAATGGTTTGTTAAGTGGTTTCTGCCATAAAGAAATGCTTAGTGTTGAGAATATTTGTTAAACAGATCTAAAACATTTTGTTTTTTTCACAGATGTCACGGAAGAAGTGGTTGAAAAGGTAGGATTTATGACTGTTCGTAAGATTGTTTTATTTGGGTAGGTCATCTCATAGATAATGAAATTTTTAATATATGTATAGATTAGATGAAAATAATCGAGCATTTGTTAGAAATTTGGAGGACATTATAGTGTAACAAGAAATAAAAAACGAAACTAAAAATAAAAATCAATTCTTTCCAGGCATCAAAAATACAATATTTCAAAAATAAAAAAGTACACTATTTATGAAATGACCTATTAAAATGTCTAAAATTAATAACACAAATACAAATAACATATGTTTTTAATGAAAAAACAGGAAATCATCGAGGAAGTCAAACCTATAAAAAAGATCATCAAGAAGAGGAAGCCAGTGCCGGGTAAAGATGAAGTAACAGAGGAAGTCGTGGAAGAAATAATAATAGAGCAACCGCAAGAAGAAGAAGCTCGACCAATCATAGAAGAAGTAGAAACAGTGACAATCACTGAACACGATGTACGAAAAGCTCCAAAGAAGAAGAAGGAAGTGGTCATCAAAGAGGAAGAAGAGATTTTCGAAACAATCGAAACACCCACCCAGAAAATAATTCGAAAGAAAATTCGTCCAATGAAAAAAGGAGAGGAAGAGATTGTGGTGGAAGAGATAATTCAAAAGCCACTAGAAGAAGTAACCAAAATGGAAGAAGAACAAATAGTAGAAGTCGTTGAGACACCCACTAAGAAAGTAGTAAAAAAGAAGAAAGCTATAGTGAAAGATGACGGTGTTCCTGAAGAGATCGTCGAAGAAATTATTATCGAAAAGCCACAAAAAGAAAAAGCGAAGCCTAAGGTAGAAGAAGGAAAAGAAACGGTTAAAGTAACAAAAGTTGATCTGAAGAAAGCACCGAAGAAACCTGAAGAGGTAGTAGAAGAAGAAGAAGAGATCATTGAAACAATTGAAACACCAACAAAGAAGATCATACGAAAGAAACCTAAAGATAAGAAGGAAAAGGTAGTTGAAGAAGTTATACAGAAAACCATAGAGGAAGCAAAAGCCATGGAGGAAAGTGAAATCGTAGAAATCATTGAAACACCAACAAAGAAAATAATCAAAAAGAAAAAAGCTACAATCACAGAAGGCGAAGCTCCTGAGGAACAAATTGAAGAGATCGTGATTGAGAAACCCATTAAAGAAAAAGCCAAGAAGAAAATTCTACCAAAAGAAGGTTTAGAAATCACTGAAATTATTACCGAAACTTCTGTCGAGGAGTTGCTTGAGGAGAAGGCCAAACCTGAAGAAGCCACACCCTCGGAAGTGGAAGAAGAAAAAGCAGAAGTTACTAAGGTAGAAGTAAAGAAAGTACCAAAGAAGAAGAAGAAACCAGTTACAGCCCTTGAAACCGAAGAAAAGGACGAAGTTGTAGAAGAAATAAAACCTGAGGTACCTAAAGAAGAAAAGGCGAAACCAACTGTTACAGAGAAAGAAGGTGTTGAAGTGACTGAAGTGATTTCTGAAGTGACCACGGAGAAACTTCCTGAAGAGGTTAAACCTAAGAAGAAGAAGGCTACGGAGATTAAGGAAATAGAAGAAAAGGTCATCAAAAAAGAGGTTAAAGTGAAGGAAGCACCGAAAGAAGGTGTGTCTGAAACTGAAGAACAGCCAGAGGAAGAAGTACAAGAACTTGTAACTGAGAAGCCAAAGAAAATTAAAGCCAAGAAAGAAATTACGCCTCAAGATGGTATTATAACCACTGAAGTTATTTCTACAACTGCGGAAGAAGAATTACAAGTGCAGAAACCACAAGAAGATAAGGCTAAAATAATCGAAGAGAAGGAAGAGAAAGCAGAAGTGAAAGAGAAGAAAGTTACTGTAAAGAAAGCTCCTAAGAAGAAATTAACTCCGAAGGAAGCTGAAGAGGAACAAGTGGAGGAAGTTGTGGAAGAGATTACAGCGGAAGAACCAAAGAAAAGGAAGGCTAAGAAGACTGTCCTTCCGAAGGAAGAGTTACAAACGACTGAAGTGGTTACTGAGATTACCACAGAAGAAATAAAAGAAGAGAAGCCAAGGGAAGAGACGGCTGTTCCTAAAGAGGAAGAAAAGGTTGAAGAAGAAGCAACGGTTACCGAGGTTTCTGTGAAGAAGGTTCCTAAGAAGAAGAAAAAGGAGGAAGTTGTGACGAACGGTGAAGTGATTGAAGAAAAACCGAAAGTGAAGGAAATTCCGGAAGAGAAACCGGAAGTAAAGGAAGAAAAACCAAGGGAAACGAAACCAAAGGAAGAGGAAGTGGTGGAAGAAAAACCAGAGGCAGTGAAACCAGAAGAAGAAAGAGCAAAAGAAGTGGAAACCGAGGAAGAAAAACCAAAAGAAAAACCAAAGAAGAAGAAAATCACAGCAGAAAAGAAACCCACCGTTGTAGAGGAAGAACAACACGAGGAGAAGATAGAAGAAATACCAGAAGAGAAGCCAAAGGTGGTCAAGGCCAAGAAAGAGATTATTCCAAAGGATACCGTCGAAACCACAGAAGTTGTTCCAGAAACTGTTGCTGAAGAAACACCAACAATGAAACCTGAAGAACGCAAGGCTGTACCAGTCGAAGAGAAACTGAAAGAAGAAGTAGTAATCGAAAAGGTTCCTATAGAAAAAGCTTCAGAAGAGGAAAAGGAAGAAATACCAGAAGAGAAACCAGAAGAAGTTCCTGAGAAACCAAAGGAAACAAAGGTTGTGAAGAAGAAAAAGAAGAAGATAGTGAAGAAAGATGAAATCGAGGAATGGGTCGAACCGGAGTACGAACGACCTGTACTGGAACCCATGCCTGAGAAAATTCAATGGGAACCAAAGAAAAAGAAGGAGAAGAAACCTTTACCAGAATCTTTGCAGAAATTGGTCCCTCAAAAAATCGAAAGAAAAGAGATCAAACCCACGAAGCTTAAATACTCAGAACCGGCAGAAACCGTTCAGTTCGCTGCGATCAAATTGAAGAAAGTGACAGTTTCGAAAAAGAAAGTAGTCGAAGAAGCCAAATTCCCGAAGATCATGCTACGAAGCAGACTTACATTCGTCGGTGACTATCCGCCTGAAATTCAATATCCAAAGATAACAGAACTAGAAGAGAACCCAGTTCAAACTGGTATTCTGTCTAGAAACACCGAGGAAGCTCTGGAAGTACTGAAGCGAAAGGTGAAGAAGGTTAAACTTCCTAAGAAAGAAATTACAGAATTGGAAAAATTGGATCAAGAATTCGAAGAATTGAAGAAGGTACCTTTGGAGAAAGTGGAGGATAAATCGATATACGAACGTCCACCGAAGAAGCCTGCAGAAAAACCAGAAGAGCCACAGAAGTTGGTCGTTGGCAAAGGCAAGGTACCTGAAGAAGAAAAGATGGAACCTGAAAAGGTGAAACTAAGGAAGGTTCCTGAAAAGAAACCAGAAGAAATAGAAGAACCATTGAAGAAACCACCCAAACCAGTACCGGAAGAGGAAGTGAAACCAGAGAAAAAAGAAAAACCAAAGGTGAAATTAGAACACGATGAGTTAAAGCCTTTGGATTTCGAGAGACCAGAACTGGAGAAATATGAACCAGAGAAATACGAAGAACCAGAAAAACCAGTACCAGAGCCAGTTCCAAAACCATATGAACCAGAAGAGAAGAAGAAACCAGATCAAGAGATCGAACAGATTCCGTTGATAAAGGGAAAACCGAAACCACAGGAACCGGATAAAGAACCTGAAGTTAAGTTCAGAATACCTCAAAAAGACAAGCCAGAAGAGGAACCAGAGAAGATAACGTTAAAGGGCTGGAAAAAAGACAAACCTGAGGACGAAGGTGTGGAAGAGTTCCCAGCGAAGGAAGAAGAAGAAGCTCCTAAAATACCCAAGGAAGAACCTGAAGAAATCACTGTGAAGCGTAAAGTGAAACCAAAGAAACCCAAAGAGAAGGTTCCGAAGGAAGAAGAAGTAACGCTGAAGGAGCCTGAAAAGAAAAAACCAGAGGAAGTTCCAGAAGTAGTAGAAGATATCACTTTGAAAAAGGAACTAGAGAAACCTATTGAAGAAGCTCCTGCTGAACTTACCATCAAGAGGCCAGTTGTGAAGGAGAAAGAAGTACAAGAAGAAGAAATAGTGACTGAAGTGACGTTAAAGAAGAAACCGGAGAAACCTGAAGAAGTGGTTGAAGAAGCAATTGTGAAGAAGCCAAAGAAGAAGAAGCCCGTAAAAGAAGAAGAGGCTGTTGAAGTTACAATAAAAAAGAAAGAGGAAGTGGAAGAAGAAATAGAAGAAGACGTTGTTATAAAGAAGAAGCCAGAAGAGAAGGCGCCTGCAGAAGTGGTCGAAGAAGTCATTTTGAAAAAGGCAGAAGAAAAAGCTGCAGAAGAAGTAACTGAAGTAATAGAGAAACCTAAAAGGAAGAAACCTATGAAGGAAGAAGCTGCAGACGAAGTCACTATTAAGAAACCAGTTGTGGAAGAAAAGAAGGAAGAAGACGTTCCTGAACAGGTAACGCTAAAGAAGAAGAAACCAAAGGAAAAACCGGCTCCAGAAGAAGTAACCGAAGAAGTTACACTGAAACCGGTTCCGAAAGAAGAAGAAAAGACACCAGAAGAAGTAACTGAAAAAGTGGATGTGAAGAAACCTAAGAAGAAGAAACCAGTGATCGAAGAAGCTGCCGATGAAGTTACTATCAAGAAACCAGTGCCAGTAGAAAAGGAAGAAGAAGAAATTATAGAGGAAGTAACATTTAAGAAGAAGAAACCAAAGGAGAAACCGGTTCCAGAAGAAGTGATTGAACAAGTTACATTGAAACCAATTCCAAAGAAAGAAGAAAAGACACCAGAGGAGGTAAGTGAGAAATTGGAGGTGAAGAAACCTAAGGAAAAGAAACCAGTGGTGGAAGAAGCTGCCGATGAAGTTACTATCAAGAAACCAGTGCCAGTAGAAAAAGAAGAAGAAGAAATTATAGANAGAAGTAACATTGAAAAAGAAGAAACCAAAGGAGAAACCGGCTCCAGAAGAAGTGATTGAAGAAGTTACACTGAAACCAGTTCCAAAGGAAGAAGAAAAGGCACCAGAGGAAGTAAGTGAGAAAGTGGAGGTGAAGAAACCTAAGGAAAAGAAACCAGTGGTGGAAGAAGCTGCTGATGAAGTTACTATCAAGAAACCAGTGCCAGTAGAAAAAGAAGAAGAAGAAATTATAGAAGAAGTAACATTGAAAAAGAAGAAACCAAAGGAGAAACCGGTATCAGAAGAAGTGATTGAAGAAGTTACACTGAAACCGGTTCCAAAGGAAGAAGAAAAGGCGCCAGAGGAAGTAAGTGAGAAAGTAGATGTGAAAAAACCGAAGAAAAAGAAACCCGTGATCGAAGAAGCTGCCGATGAAATCACTATTAAGAAACCTGTCCCTGTAGAGAAGGAAGAAGAGGAAATTATAGAAGAAGTAACATTTAAGAAGAAGAAACCAAAAGAAAAACCGCTAACAGAGGAAGAAGAGGTTGCTGAAGTGACTCTCACGAAACCAAAGCCAGCGGAGGAAGAAAAGAAACCGGAAGAAGTAGAAATATCATTGAAAAAGAAACCGAAGAAAAAGCCAGTCGTCGAAGAAGAAGCTGCCGAAATAACTATCAAAAAATTAGTTCCTACCGAAACGGAGGAGGCTCCTGAAGAGATTACCATCAAGAAGAAGAAGAAGCCAGAAAAGATACCAACGCCGGTCACGGAGGAGGTTGAAGAAACTGCCGTGACCATAAAGAAAGCTCGAGCTCCTGAGGAACCTAAAGAAGAAGAAGAAATATCGACAGACGTACAAATAAAGAAGAAGAAACCCGTACGTAAAGTTACGGAAGAGGCAGCTGAAGAACTAACGATCAAAAAGATCGAAGAAGTGGAACAACCAGAAGAAGAAGAAGAAGTCCATGAATTCACAGTCAAAAGGAAACCTCCAAAGCTGCCTCCAAAACCAATCGAAGAAATCTACGAAGATGTTACTCTTCGAAAGTTACGTCCAAAGAAGAAACCAAGGCCAGATATCAAAGAAGTAACAGAAGCAGAGAATGTAACGTTCAGACCACGTTCTACGAAGACCAAAGAAGATGTAGAGCAAGAATTCAAGATCTCGTTGAACACTTACGAGGAAGAAGACATTTCTATGTCCGGTAAGGTTAAACTGAAACCTAAGAAACGACCGATGACGTACTCTGAAGAAGCCGGTGAAGAAACCATCAAAATTATGCAAGAAGTCGAAGACGACTCTGGGCCAATTATAGAAGAGATCATAGAATCAGACGAGGAGGCTAGAGATGAGTATAGTATAGAAGAATTAGAGACTGATGAGATGAGAGTGCCACTGAGGAGGAGAAAGAAGAAGGAACCAAGGCCATATAAGGTGGAAGATATCGAAGAAGGTGACGTGAGCTTGAAATTGAAACGCGAGAGGAAATATTCGGTGGAGGAAGCTGACGAAACGTTGGCCCTGAAGTTGAAGAGCAAGAGACGAGTTTCCACCTTCGACGAAGGTTCGAGAGGATTTTTCGATTTCCGCTTTCGCAGATAACGTTTAATCTGATGTAACGTGCTTTCAGCTAATATTAACGCGCTTCGTCAGACTATAAGGTGCATTTAGTAAGTATGCTTGTCCCTAACATCCTTCTGCCTCCGAAACGAAGCCTCGCCTACAATCTTCCGCTTCTTAATCCACTGCGAATGAAAAGCATATCGGTACTTCCTATAACGTACTTCAACAAAAATGGCAATAGAACGCTGTATAACGAGTTTCTAGCGGCGATAGGTCTATTAGCGACACATGTACTCGTGATAAACGAGTATGATCGTATAATATCGTAAAATATATAGAATATATTGACGCTTCGATTTTCGGCATCTGTTGTATCAATAGTTGATTGTATCAATAGATATCGGCTTGTGTGATTGATTTTGCTTACTTTTGTTATAATATTTTGTGTGACGTTTTACAGAAGAGGCCTCGCTTAGTATCACCAGAGAAGAAGACATTTCAGAGGAAGGTACGTTCACGTTCCAATGAAATACATTGCTGAAAACTATTTGAATCGTTTTTCGTATTATTTTGATTTTTACACACTCTTTGAGTCCGTTCATTATTTTTTTTTTTTTTAATTTGAGGTTAAAAAGTTAATGTTTATTATATTAATAATATGTTAACCTATCAATCTTATGGAATTTCATTTCTATTCATATCATTTATACTAGCGATCCTCTAATTTATCTATTTTTATTTTTACATCATTCTCACTCCTATATTAATGGATAATGTATTTGAATAAATTGATGTTTCAGACGAAATCGAATACGTTGTTCGCGATGGCGACACAATGTTCTCGATTTGCTCGTACGTGGCAGAAACTGACGAAGCCATCAACCTCGTCGAAGGAGAAAGAGTTTACGTTATCGGTAAGTTGATACGTTTCTACACGAAATGGTGCATCATTATATCGATGTAACTAGGTTAACGGTACTATTGTTATGTTCTGCCTTGATATCTTTATTTTTACGTTGCCTTTTACCTTTTTTAGACCATTCGAATCAAGACTGGTGGTTCGTGAAGAAACATCTGACGGAAGAAAAGGGCTGGGTACCAGCGCAATATCTTCTCAACGAAGTGCACTATACTCTGTATTTGCAGCGCAAATTACACGAGAAAATCGATAAATTACCAGTATTTGAAAGTAAGTTTATTCACACTTTTTACTAACTTACAAAAAACTATAATCGATGAAAATTATTTCCCAATCCCAAATTAAGTAATTATAAACATTCTCGTTTTCTCACACGCTTAATTAAATTACAAATTACCTAATTTTACTTTACGATTTCTGTAATTATTTCTTACATTTTCACAAGTTAACAAGAATTTGATTAACGCGTCAATTTGCATTCTAAATAAAAGAAAAATTACATTATCGTAAAAGGTATTAGCAGAAAATTCGCGTCACAAATATAATGCAAAGTATTAATTAATAATCACAGGACCAGCGCCCGGAGAGAAGACATCAGCACCGAGGTTCATCGAAAAATTGCAGCCAATTCACACACCAGATGGTTACACGATCCAATTTGAATGTCAAGTGGAGGGTCTACCAAGGCCTCAGATAACTTGGTTCCGACAGACAGCCATCATCAAGCCATCACCTGACTTCCAAATGTACTACGACGACGATAATGTAGCAACTTTGATCATCAGGGAAGTGTTCCCTGAAGATGCTGGCACCTTCACCTGTGTCGCCAAGAACGCTGCTGGTTTCGCTTCCAGTACCACAGAATTAATCGTGGAAGCGCCTCTTTCTGATCATGGGTCGGATCTTACTGGTCCATCCAGAAAGAGCCTCTCAAGGTACGCTTTTTCCCACTGGATTTTCCATATCTTCTTTTAGATATAGATTGGAAAATGGTATTAATAATATCGCAAAATATTAAAATAACGTTCCAAAAATTATTTACATTCGATTGTTAATTTCTTCGTTTGAGGATATCTTTGATTATTTACTATTTCTATTATTTCAATATTATTAATATTTTCTCGAATTTTTATGCAAATATAATATACTATTTGTCGGCATAAAGTATGTTTCCTTATTCTTGAAATTACTGATAAGAATAGTAAGAGAGATACGTAAATATTTCTTCTACGCCTATTGTAATTCTAATTAAATAATTATAATTAAAATATTAGGTTGTCCGAAAAGTGTCTTTCTCTTACAGACATGTCTTTTACTACGATGTATCTTTATACAAACACGAAACCTAATCTGTCGAACGTTGTGGTCTTTACTTTGATAGAACAAAATCGATCATACGTAATTCGATAAAATAATATAAAACGAAAAACGTTGTGCATTCATTATTTCCTTATAAAACGAAAGAAACTTTTCGAACGACCTAATACATGTTCTATATAATTGCAAATAAATGTCTGCAGAGAATCATCTCTCGTCGACATCTTGGAGGGTATACCACCAACGTTCTCAAGAAAACCAAAGGCGAAATACGTCAACGAAGGTGATGATGTGATCTTGGAATGTCGACTGGTGGCAGTACCAGAACCAGAAATAACCTGGTACTACAAGGATACGCAGATTACAACTAAGGAGAACATCGTGGTTGCTACCGAGAGCGACATGCACATGTACTGCAGCGTAATTAAGATCACTAAAGTACAGAAGAAACAGGAAGGAAAGTACACTATCGTTGCTAGAAACAGGGAAGGTGAAGCCACTATAGAAATTCCTATGAAGGTTTGTATATAATAATAATAATACTCCAATCGTGATTATTATTATTTGATAATTGCAATTCACTAGTTCTAGAGTTTATTATTATTTCTAATTCGATAATATTAAATTAATTCGACAATATCAATGATCTAGTATAAAATGAAATTGCTACGTAATTCCACTAATTTATTAGGCAATTTCTTCTTCCATAATTTAATATTCGAATTGAAGGATTTTTGATACAATATCGAATAAATGAAAATACGAATTTTAATCTTCAACAAAATAAATGCTGCACAGATCGAATGCTTCTTTACTTTGGTAATTCTCAAGTTTTGTTCTATTTAAATGTAGATGTTACTTAAAAAATTTGCACGAAAAGTATATTAAATTATTAATATTTTACGAAATGATCGTTCCGCGAACTTGATTCTTCTCTAATTTGATAATTAAAAAGTTGTCCCATTTGAATATAGTGCACAGAAATATTGCTTCTCAAAAATTGGAATCTAATCACACAGGTGAAGACTGGCAAACAGGAACCGCCAGAGATTCTAGAACCATTGCAATCGTACGTGATACGGGAAGGTGAAACCGTGGTATTATCGACACAAATCGTTGGAAACCCAGCTCCTAAAGTAACTTGGTACAAGAATGGTAAACCATTGAAGGGATTGGCTCCGAAACAAGATGGCCACGTGAATACGCTCACGCTGATTCAACCTCAAGTATCTGACACAGGGGAATATTCTGTGGTAGCTACCAACGATCTTGGCACAGCTGAAACGAAAGCTACGTTAACAGTTGAAAGTAAGAATATCGTAATTCGTAGTTATACTTTGCGCAGAATGTTAGCTTCTTGCGATAAAAGCTTCTTGTTCCATACACATTGTCGTGTTTCGCGATATTATAATTATTCATTCATAATTATTTGAATGGCATCAAAGGCTAATGAGTCGTTTCAATCGAAGACACCGACGACTTCTAATCAAATCGATTTCTATTGGCTTGGCAACTAAGTGATCGCGGATTTTGTCATTACCACCTAATGGCAAAACCCGTAATCACTTAGTTGCCAACCCAATAGAAATCGACACTGTAGAAAACACTGTTTCGATTTTGTATTGTTACTATTGACCATTAGATGGTAATGACAAAATCCGCAATCACTTAGTTGCCAACCCAATAGAAATCGACACTGTAGAAAAGACTGTTTCGATTTTGTATTATTCCTATTGGCTTGGCAACTAAGTGATTGCGGATTGTGCCATTAGATGGTACTGACAAAATCCGCAATCACTTAGTTGCCAACCCAATTGAAATTGACACTGTAGAAAACACTGTTTCGATTTTGTATTGTTACTATTGGCCATTAGATGGTAATGACAAAATCCGCAATCACTTGGTTGCCAACCCAATAGTAATAATGCAAAATCGCAACAGTTTTCGTTGTATCGATGAAGAATCATATGTGCAAACATTGAGAAATAGATCTTAACTAACTTTTATAATAGAAATAAAGTAAAATGCAAAATGTGTATCGTTCGAATAACCATGCGGCAATGTATCAGGAAATTGATTCGATACGTGTCGTAAGGAGACAAATTTTTCTAACAATGCTCATTAAATTTAGATTAAATAATATGGCATTACGCTTGTACATATTAATGCTGCAACATGCTTCGCTACATCATTTTTCAGTAAACTTGAAGCCTTCCCTGACCATTAGCTTCCAGCAACAAACATACGAACACCACAGTGTATCGAAGGGTAGGATATGCTTCTGCTTGCGTTAATTTGTTGTGTATTTGCAATACTCGAATAACGAAATTGTCTAAGTAATAACGAAAAATAATATTTATCTGTGTACTCTTGTAGAAATACCTAGCGGAGCTCCAGAACCGCCACTCTTCACGGAACGGTTCCAAGAACTCACCGTTCCGCAGAAAGGTACTTTCAAGTTGGTGGCGAAGGTTACTGGAAATCCTGTACCAGAAGTCACGTGGTTAAGGTATCATTAAGCTACTTTATTGTTTCCAAGTTTACGTTATTTGCTACTTGTGAAATGCCAAGATTTTTATTCTTTTTAGTTTTTAATTCAAACCTTAACAAATATCTTCTTAGTACTTGCAATACCTGCGTAGTGAAAGAACCATCAATTTATTGAATTTTCTCAACTTGTATTCTGTTGTACTTCAAAAATATTACATTTCTATTGCCGTTAAATGATCAAAATAACCAATTTATTATTTTATGGACAACGGTGCACTGTTAGGCATTTAAATAATTTCTGATAAAGCAGTCACTCACTTTCACTGTCCCATTTTAATTTCTTTCGGACACGTATTATATATTTTACTCATTGGTATAAATCAAACTACGTTTCAATAATTTGCTTCTCAATAGAAACAACAAACCCTTGGAGAAATCGCCGAACATCACAGAAACCTACGATGGTGAGAACATCGTACTGGAGATCAGAAACGCGGATTCAGAGGTAGACGCAGGCGATTACAAGTGTGTCGCGAGCAATCCAGTTGGAAAAGCGTCTCACGGTGCCAGAGTGACGGTAGACGTGGAAAAAGTAACATTCACCAAGACTCTGGAGAAGGAAGTCGTCATCGACGAGTACAAGACCTTGGAACTCACCTGTGAAACATCGCACACGGTGTCTACGAAATGGTGGCACAACGACCAGGAGATCAGTGGAATGGATCATCGCGAGATCATTCACGAAGGACGAGTGCACAAGCTGGTGATCAAGAAAACGAATCCTACAGACGAAGGAACTTACAAGTGCACCGTGAAGAATCAATCGACGTCGAGCAAAGTTACGGTAAAAGGTAAGAATCGCTGTAAATAATCAGGTGGTTTGTAGTAGATCCGCGATAAGTGATGCTGCTTGCTGCTGGTACTCGTAGCGTGTAGAGGCCGAGGTAGGTTCTGTTGCTGGCGTAGGTGGCGTTTGCTGGGATATTGCTGCTTCTCTTCCTAATTTAGAAGCGTGGAAGAAAAATCGGACTACAAGGCGCCGGGATTCGAACCCGTGTCCCCAACGTTCGTAACCTAAGGCGCTAACCACTGCGCTATTGTCATCCGATTATTAGTTGGTGTCGATTCGCATGTCGAATGCCACCACAATAATATATATGTCGCAGATGAAAGGACATCGAGCCTTTCTTGTCGAATGCTGAGAAGGACCCCAATACTTTAGACTAGACTTTTTATTATAACCGTACTTAAATAATGAAACTTAGAAATAGTTGTTTATGATTACGAGAATTATGACAATGGACTTGGGCTTGAAGCGACATAACGGGACGCGGAACGTAGCCACGGTCACGGGAAGAACAGGTACCTAACAGAGGTACAAAGTAATAAAATATCTCTCCTTAAAGACAAAGATTGACCCGAGGGAGGTACAGAGAGGAGTATACAAGGGCAACTCCACTGGGACCAGGATTCAGTCAGATTCGTTCTACTCGGACTGTGTATCTTTACGTCAAGTGACATGGCTATCGTGAATTAGGAATTTCGGTATTTCTTAGCCCGCGTAAGAAATCAGATTCGTCCTCCCGTGAACCGTGTATTCGTTATCAAAACCTAAGATCGTTGTCATTAACATCTCGAGTATCTAATCGCCACGGTTACTTGTCAAATTCGGTAATAATCATAGTCGGCACTAGTAGATATTATTTATATTGCATAACAGCAATGATCGATTCGAGTGAGGATTCTTTACACACCCCAAATCCTAAGGCAAATCCGACATATAAATAATAACAAGAATCTCTACGTCACTATAAATTAAACATTTAAATCTACATAACCGTAGAATATAATTATTAGCCTTTTGCACTTCGCTGTCCCTTTTCAAGGGACATCGTAATTCTAACATATCACTCGGATGTTCCCTCTCATGGGACATTAAAGTTTATCAGTGATTACGGAGAATTGAGTTATTTCAGCGCAATTTTTTGAGACATGCATGTTTCCCTGAAGCTTTCTCTTGAAATGGCACAAGAAATCAAGTGAAAATATAGTAAAATTACTAAGATATATAAAAAAATGTCAGCTGGTTTTGTGTCAGAAGAGAACGTGACAATAGATTAAATAATAAACTACATATTGCCGATGTGGGACAAAGAAAACGAGATTGCATTGTTTGTTCTGGAAGGAAAACACCTGGTGGCAGGCGTCAAACGACTTATTATTGTCAAACGTGCACAAATCAGCCTGCAATGCATATTGGCAGTGTTTTAAGATTTATCACACTGTACAAAATTATAAAAAATAAAATATTGATTTTTTTGCAAATATACGTTTCTCGATGTCAATCAATTCATACAAGTCCAATATCATTATAATATGTTACTTGGTTCCAAAATTATACTAAATAATACGAGGGTCTGTACATGCACGTTTCTGCCACAAAGTAGCGCTGAGTAGCTGATAACCAATGTCCAGAATGGTTCAAAGTGCAAAGGGTTAAGATTAGGTTTACAGCGATTATCAGATTATCTATGCAAATTCATATTTTTATGGACACAATTAAAAAAGTAGTCTCCAGGTAGAGATTTTTTTATTTATTAAATATTATAACGAGTTATCTTATATACTTTTGTACGTTATATGTAGTTTGTACATTTGTTTCATCTTTAAATTTCCCATAAACACATAGTTATATAAATGGTAAAAAAAAATCCATGTAACAATTATTAAAAAATATTACGATTAATTTTACAGCGATTTGTTGAAGAAAAAGTATAACGCGTAGGTAATTGAAATTTAATATTACAGCCACGAAACCGGAGTTCGTGAAGAAGTTACAAGACTGCGAAGTAAAGGAACGTGACGTTGCCATTTTGGAGGTTGAAGTTACATCAGCGACAGCGGACGTTAAATGGTTCAAGGATGGCGAGCCTTTGGGACCAAGTAAAGAGAAATTGGAATTTGTTAAAGAAGGCACCGTTAGGAAATTATTCATTAGAAGCACATCCGTTCATGACGAAGGAGAATACACGTGCAGCCTTACTGATCAGAAATGTTCAGCGGAAGTCACCGTCATTGGTAAATATTATTAACTTATTGTACTGAATGTATTAAAAAATCCGTTTAAATGTATCTATCACAAAATTCGTCAAATCTAACCAACTACCATTTAGATAATTTAGAACTTGTCATCTACCAGGTTTAGATATATCTACATAAATGGTACTTGGTACAATAGCTACAAAATATATTGGCACCCCAATGTATTTATTAGAGCATTTGTATACTAGTTGATCAGGCCCAAATATTAAATTTCAAACCATTTAGTAGCACTTTCGTACGAGTATAAAAATTTGATACTATTGGGTTGGCAACTAAGTGGTTGCGGATTTTGTCAATACCATCTAATGGCAAAATCCGCAATCACTTAGTTGCCAACCCAATATGAAAATGAAATATACAATAAGAATCTGATCAGAATACATTTCTTTACAAAGTAAAAGTGTGAACCAATACTTTTTGTAGTCACTGTATATCTAATTATTATACCTAAGATACCTCTATATATATTATTTCATTTTTATCATAAATATATTCTTTTTATTATATATATATTTTTCAAAAGTCAAGGTCTTATACAACAACAAAAATTTAAAATTGTCTTTTCACTCTATGAAATAGCTGCAACCTGTGATATAAAAATTAGAACTGCACTTAGAAAATTTACTACCCAACAACTACTATTTCACGAGTATTAAATTAAAGTTTACAGTATGACGATGTACTATTTACCATCTTTTCTTACAAATTATCGTAGAACTACCACCGGAAATTATTACGAAGATGCAAGATGTGACAATAGCAAGAGGCGAAAGGGCAACCTTCGAGATAGAACTAACAAAAGGAGATGCGTTGGTTCGATGGTTCAAAGATGGACAAGAGTTACAATTTTCGGAACACGTCCGATTGTCGATCGATGGCAAGAGACAGAAGCTGAAAATCTACGATACGGAACCAGAGGATGCAGGCGTTTATTCCTGCGAAGTCGGTGAACAAAAATCAACAGCCAAATTGACCGTAGAGGAACCTGGCGTGGAATTTGTCACTAAATTACCGGATGTTACCCTTGTGCCATTGAACGCCGATGCCGTTTTCGTTATTGAAATATCACGCGACGTTCCAGTCACGTGGATGAGGTAAGATAAAATATTAATATAAAACATGTGAATAAATAAATAATTATTTAGATAATGTGTATAAATATAAAATAGATAATTATTTCGAATATGAATATATACAAATGACTATAATTATATCGAATTAAGAGAAAAATAAAACGTAACGTAATGATATTATAGGAAAACGGAAGTTCTTAAGGAATCATCCAAGTACACCATTATAGATGAGGGAACCGTGAAAAAACTGATCGTGAAAAAATGTACCGCGAAAGATATCGCGGAATACACAGCTGCGGTAACGAACGTGAAAACATCATCGAAATTAAGAGTCGAAGGTAATGTTCAGATTAAATATCTGCCAAACGAAATTACAGAAATGTCTGTATTTAAACGTTTTAAGAAATTTAAGAAATTTATTCAACGACAAAATTTATCGCATTTACGATCGATAATATTTAACTGATATTATAACAACAATAAACGTCCGTTTAAATTTACAGTTATGGAAATAGCGCCAAAGATTAGTCCGGATACACCAAAGAAGTACAAAGTAAGGAAAGGCGAAGATGTGGAAGTAGTCGTGAAATTCAGCGCAACACCAAAACCAAACGACGAATGGACAGTGAACGGCAACGTGGTTACAAAATCGAAACGAGTTGTGCCATCGATCGATGAAGAATCCGCGGTATTAACAATCAGGAAGATCCAAGAAGAAGATGTTGGTGATTATACTTTGAAACTGGTGAACAACGTCGGAGAGGCTACCATCGAGATCAACGTCGTTATCGTCCGTAAGTGTTTTTAATAATTTCAAGATAATTTGTAGAATATTTCATCTTCTTTTTTTGTTTTTTTAATTGTACGATATATTTTTATTGAGAAATTTTGTTCTTACGTTATCTGTGTATTTACAGAGGTACCGAGTGCACCTGGAGCACCAGAACCATTGGAAGTAACTCAGGATAGTGTTACGCTCCACTGGAAGAAACCAGATTCAGATGGAAACTCGCCCATCGTTGAGTACATTTTGGAGTATCAAGAAAAGACTGAAACTACGTGAGTATATTTTATTAAAGGGGAAAAGACTTGAATAAAATATTCAAATAAAATAATGTAGAGATGACTTCCGAATAGAATATTTGAATAAAAAGAGTTAGGATTGATTTGTGAATAAAATATTCAAATATACAAAAATATTTAATTAAGAACTATACGATGAAGATATAATAAATCTTGGTTAGTACTTTTCAATGGAATAATAGATATGAGTTATGAAATATATTTATCTTTTTAATTTAAAGGTGGAACAAGATTACAGAAACGATAACAGAAACAACACATACGGTGACGAAATTAACCACGAACAAAGAGTACACCTTCCGAGTAACAGCTGTAAACGAGGCTGGACCAGGTGAAACATCACCAACTTCTCCGTACATAAAGATAACAAAACCATCGGCTGCAGAACCACCAGTTCTTCTGGAACCTCTCAAGAGTGTCATCGTTGGCCTTGGAGAAACAGTGACCTTATCCTGCGTCATTGGAGGAACACCGACGCCTCAGATTACTTGGTACGAATTTTCATTAGCGAATCATGTAAATGTTATAAAACTTCATTAGAAATATTTCTCTACGATTTAAATTTCTCTATTCAATTCCCAATACAACGCTCTTCTTAATTTAAATTAATCGAAGTACAAATTTTTCTACAATAAATTTTTCCATCGAATTTTCATCTTCCTGTAATCCTCCTTTGATTTGAGCTATTTGAACCGGAAACTTGTATAATTTTTATTAAATTTAAATCAACTTACAAGATCGTCTTACCAAAACAAGATTGTAGTGTACTAAAATATCAAAATTATATCAACAACAGTAGGAAATCATTTCAACCGATTCATCTGCTTTCAGGTTGAGAAATGAAGAAATTTTCGAAGACAGCAACATCACG
Organism: Bombus soroeensis; assembly: GCA_014737365.1. Lineage (NCBI taxonomy): Eukaryota > Metazoa > Arthropoda > Insecta > Hymenoptera > Apidae > Bombus > Bombus soroeensis. The sequence goes on from JACXIL010000171.1 coordinate 6,662,697, forward strand.
TACGAAAATCGCGTGGCAAAGTACACGATCACGAAGACAACGGAAACATCGTCGGCGACCTTCACAGTGAAAGCAAAGAACGAAAGAGGAACAGCAGAGACCACGTGCGAACTGAAGGTGCAAGAGCCACCTAAGATCACGTACGACGAGAGTTTGGCAAGCCAGAAACTTCCGGTGAACAGTCAATGGAAGATCGATATTCGGGCGAGTGGCTTCCCGAAACCAGAAATAACATGGTCGAAGAACAACAAGAAGATAGTGGATAAACGTGTATCCATTCAGACAGAAGAAAAAACTTCTACTATCTCTATCTCTTCACTCGTTAGAGAAGACACAGCTACTTATACAGCAAAGGCAGCGAATCAAGCTGGCAGTTCTTCGGTTGACTTACATCTTAGAGTCATAGGTATTGTTATTATTATTAACGAATTATAACATTATTTTCAACGGAAGAAATATTACGATTAAGTCACAGATATGCTAATTTATATTGGTACAGAGAAAACTGAAGAAATAGAATCTAAGCAGAAATTCGTTCCACTTGCCAAATATTATAACGGCTGTCCTACTTTCGATATTTTACATATTTCTACATAATACGCGCATTTTGTGCATTTTTGTACTTTTGAATCTTCTACGAATACGAGAAAACCTGCTATCTAACAACGATCTTCTCTTTTCTAAGTTAATTCTCAAGCATTTATAACTTTCTCTTCGAAATGAATTACCAAGCATTTACACATTTAAATTAATCATAAACCGTTTATAATGTCTTAGATAAACCAAGCAGGCCGCAAGGACCAGTGAACTTCAAGGAAATCAGACAAGATCGCGTCACCATCGAATGGCGACCACCAGAAGACGATGGTGGAATCGAACTGGAAAAGTACACGATCGAGAAATGCGAACCGGGCAAAGCTTGGGTGAAGATGGTCGATATCGACAAAGAAGTGGAGAGCTTCTGTGTGCACAAACTGCAACAGAACGCGGAATACAAGTTCAGAATCATCGCCAGGAACGCTGTCGGAGCATCAGAACCATTGGAATCGGAAACGGTCAAAATGAGAACTTCCTTTGGTAGGTTGAACGTTTATATCTTCTACGTGAGCGCTGCTTTACCTTTGGTTTACGTTTCTTCGTCTTTTCTTCTTGTCTTTTTATATCGTTACTAGCCGTTTTACATTTTCTTACGAATGATGAATCGATTAAACAATAAACGTACGTTTGCTTCTGGGAAAAATTGAAATTTTAGTGTATCGTGCCTCCTCTACAAGAATGTCAGAAAATATACGTTTCTATTAATAACGTAGTATCGTGAAAAAATTTTTCTTTGTAATATTCCGGACGAACTCTATTTGTAAAATCGGAGGAATATCATCTATAATTTTTCCCGATCTATTTACAATTTATTTAGGATAAATAAACTGTACAGAATATTAATTAGACAGAAAACGATGATTATTTAACATGAACTAAATATAAAATCGTGCTTTAACTCGGACAACTCGATAATCAACTCGCAACTCTCGCTCTCAACAACGCTAGCAACACTCTCTCAACAACGCAACTCGTACTCTCTCAACTCGACAACGCTAACAACTAGATCTCTCAACGACGCTAACAACTCTCGCAACTGGACAACGCTAACAACTCTCGCAACTGGACAACGCTAACAACTCTATCTCTTAACAACTCTCGCAACTCGACTATCCGACTCACACTCTCCCTTCGACTCAACTCACACTTTCTTTTAAACTCAACTCTCTGATCTCTCGATCAACACTCTCTGACCTCACCACGCACACGTTCCACAAGAACTAGCTGACCTTAGTCACATAGACTTTTCGCGTAAACCAGCAACTGAAAGGCAGACGACACTGTTTCTATAGTTTGACCGACATTTATCAGGTCTTTTTTATCCGCGATACTACAATAATAATTTTCAATGACTAGATTTTCTCAAAGTCTAGAAAACATTCGATCGGATATTATATTCGTAAGAAGAGAAACCACGTGTAAGATTTTTGGTTGTGTCCGGGCTTTGTGAAATTACTATAATTAACGTATCTTCGCAGAACCACCTGGACCACCGAGAGGACCGCTAGAAGTGTCAGGAATGACGAAGACATCCTTCACGATAAAATGGCAGCCTCCAGAGAACGACGGTGGAACACCGATAACCGAATATATCGTTGAAATGAAAGAAGAATCGAAGAAATCTTGGCAGAAGGTTGATAAAAGAGTTCTTTTTGGGAGAATATTTTGACGAAAATTCAAATTCAATCGTGTTGATTACACTGAAAATATTGTTTACAGATCGGCAGCACAAAGCACGAAACGACGCAGTTGAGCGTATCGGATCTGAAGACAGATGTACCGTACAACTTCAGGATAACAGCGAAGAACAGTGTTGGCACTGGTCCTCCATACGTAGCCGAAGAACCAATTTCAGCAGGCAGACGAATGAGTAAGCAAATCGATCGATCCTTATTGAAAATTACAATATTAATCGCTTAAATCGCTATAGGCTAATGTACGAAAATAATTTAAAAAGATTTCAATCTTGCGATTAAAGTTTCAAATGCTAAAAGTGTACAAAATAATAACAGCATTTCTACGAGACTTTTAGATGGCAATTAGCAATTAAATTAATTAATTTTGATGGGAATTTAATTAACCGTGTAAGTCTACGTAACGAAAATAGCTTAAAATGTAAAAAATAATAGCAACAATTTTACGAGACTTTTAGATGGCAATTAGCAATTAAATTAATTAATTTTGATTGGAATTTAATTAACCGTGTAAGTCTACGTAACGAAAATAGCTTAAAATGTAAAAAATAATAGCAGCATTTTTACGAGACATTTAGATGGCAATTAGCAATTAAATTGATCAATTTTGATGGGAATTTAATTAGTGTAAGTCTACATAACGAAAATAACTTAAATAATATTAATTCTACAATTGAAGTTTTAGACGCTTTGAAACTAAAAACGATAGTGCGTAGATAAAAAATTATCATTCTACCGCTTCTGAATCATTTGCATTGTAACTTTCCGCTTATTTAATGCTTCCGCTATCGCTTAGAAATAACAAAGCTCACCGAAAGCACCATGTACGCTCTGCTTGGTATATTCCCGTCAACGAAGGTAGTCATGAGTAAAAGTAAGTTTCATTATCTTCATAGTTTGTACTTTATGTTTCGTTACTGATCAACGTTCAATGTTATTTGTAGCACCTCCATCGAGTCCACAACACGTACAAGTGACTAATGTAACCAGTAAGAGCGTCACACTTAGTTGGTCTCCGCCAGCCAGCAATGGAGGATCAGAGCTCACAGGTAATTTTTAATCAAATGTAATATAATAGTATAATATAATATTTGGGTACAATAAATTATATAAATATTGTAGACTATAGATACGAATCTTCAGAATTGTATGGGAAGCATACGCTGTAGTTGAACAGCTCGCTTACTTACAAATAATTTCTTACGAGAAATACGACGTTCTAAACGATTAGAAAATCATTTTCTACGTCGGTTCTTACATCAACTCTTGTGTCTAGACAATTTTCTCTTAAAATTTAAAATCGATCTTTACCGAATATAGGATAATAGTATGATATAATAACTGGACATAATAAATTATATAAATATTGTACACTATAGATAAAGATTATCAGAATTTTTATTTTATTTGGATGCACATTACAATCAATTCTCTCATTGAGAATTTTGAGTAAGTTTTTCTGGCGTGGTACTGTAATATGATTAATAATTATTTATAATATGTTTGATTCTAGCTAAATCTAGTGCTTAGATCTAAAGGATAGTGTTGTTTTAGTCTGCGGATCTGGTCCGACGTGTTAAGTAATTGAGCAACTAGAAGGTTTTCGTGGTTGTTAACTCTTATGCTATATCTATTACTGCATTTTGATATTTCTTCTTTGACTGTATTATCAGAATTGTATGGAAAGTATACGCTGTAGTTGAACAGCTCGCTTACTTACAAATAATTTCTTACGAGAAATACGACGTTCTAAACGATTAGAAAATCATTTTCTACGTCGGTTCTTACATCAACTCTTGTGTCTACACAATTTTCTCTCAAAATTTAAAATCGATCTTTACCGTATTATCATATACGTTTACATATGCAATATGTTACAATAGGAACCTATGAAACTACGAAACCTTTGTAAATAAACTTTCTCGCCTTTCTTTACCTCTACGGTATATCGGTAACCATTTCGTTAAAATAGAACTGAAGAAAACGTCTGTTTTTTATTAAAATTTTCTATTAAAATAGGATAAGATGAATCTAAGTAGGGATCGTTTAATTATTTATATAAATCCATAACATTCGATATAATATATAAACATGGAATAAATGATATCGAATGATATCAGTCGCAGAGAGACGCGCGTTACAATTAGAATAATCGACCCCACGAACAGATCGATCCCCTTATTTCTGTTAGGATATTGAGTTAGGTGATTGAGTTAGTATAACACTGAGATTGACAGGTTATAACATATATTTCCAACAACTTTATAACTTTAATATTCAATACAATAGCGAATATGTCGACAACCAAACTACCAGTGAATGCGGACTGCGAGATATAAGTAAATACGGTGACTGATCAGAGTATACATTGAACTAAGACTTCCTCCTGTGAACTAAAAAGTCTCGTTTTATGACCGTTCCTTAAAATTATTGTGACCCGCTTAATTATATGTGCACGGCTGGTGGACGCCTCGACCGTAAAGAGTCACCGTAACACATAAAATAAATAATATCGAAACGATGCATTAAAGGAGCTATAGAAAAATAATCCTACGTTTCCGTATTCTGTCCCAAATAGGATACATCATCGAGAAGAGGCCATTGATTGGAAAAGGAGCAAGATGGACAAAAGTTGTCACCCTGGACGCTACGACGCTTCAATATTGCATAGAAAATTTGAAAGAGAGCGAATTTATCTTCAGGATCTTCGCAGAGAACAACATGGGACTCAGTTTACCTACAAACTCAGAACCAGTTACCCTAATGACTCATGCCAGTAAGTATTCTTCTTTTATAAATATGTATACATTTAGTCATCGTGAGCGAATTTTCATTGAAATTGAAATTTATTACTCACAGATGTGCCATCGCCACCAACAGCGCCATTGGAAATTAGGCAGATCGCAGCGAACACGGTCGTAATTTCATGGGGCAGACCGGAATCCGATGGTGGAGCACCATTGGAAGGTTACAAAATTGCTATCAGGGACGCGAAGAAGACGATGTGGATGGAAGTAGGCAAAGTGAACGCCGAAACACAGAAATTGAATATCAGGGATTTACAGGAGAACCATATGTACCTGATCAGGATCTTTGCCAGGAACGAAGTCGGTCACAGCGATCCTTTGGAGTCTGATGAACCAGTCAAGATCATACCAGCTTCCGGTACGTCGTTTTTAATTTACAATTTTAGATGCTTTCTTAAGGGAACATTCGAAAACTTTGAGAAATCTTGGAGATTTTGAAATTTTTTTGGAAATTCTCAAGAGGACGCTTATATAGAAACTTGCAGAAATTTTAAATAAGATATTCGTAATCTCTTCAAAGTATCATCCCTCTCGAAAAAGAAACAAATGTAATCTTTTAAAAATCTTAGAGTAATTGAAAATCCTGAAAATTTGAATAGCGATATTTGGAACCTCTTAAAAATTCTACAAAGGACATTTGGCATTTCGAATGTTTTAAACATTGCAAATAACAAGTACATTTGAAACACTCAGAAATGCAAAAACGAGATTTAATATTTGTAAATCATATTCTCTCTAAACCTCCGCGATCCTGCAATTTTTAATCCCATAATTTCAAACTCTGTATTTTAAATTCAGATTTCGAAATCTACGATATTTAACCCTTTCGCTTCGGCAGTCCAATCCGCCGAAGTACTGTCACTGGACGGAAGCGCGCGCCAGAAATGCGCACGGTGTGCGTGGTTGCTGTATATACGTTTTCCTAAGTCTTAAATAACAATAATTCTCGTAAGAACCGTACATGAAATATCGTTTCACTGTCGATGGATTTAACAGATTTTTTACCACGAAACGGTATACGATCGTTTGGATGTTTGAAATATATCGCGTAAAACGTTATGGTGTTGTTTCAACGATAAGTAACTTTTGAGAAGTGATTAATCCAATATATCGATAAAATCAATAGAAAATGTTCTGCCCATAACGAAAAAATATATTATTGACTACAAATGGCATTGGTGTATGCTCGATATATGAGGTGCCGAACCCAGATCATTTCGCGAATGTCGCCTATAAACGACGCTCGTACACACAGGTCATCTGGCGAGCGCCGCCTATAAGCGACACCCGAAGCGAAAGGGTTAAATTTAAAAACTGCTATGTATTATCCTATTCCTTGGAACAAAGTTGTACGAAAACTTCTGTATCTTGTTATTAACCCTTTCGCTTCGGCAGTCCAATCCGCCGAAGTACTGTCACTGGACGGAAGCGCGCGCCAGAAATGCGCACAGTGTGCGTGGTTGCTGTATATACGTTTTCCTAAGTCTGAAATAACAATAATTCTCGTAAAAACCGTATATGAAATATCGTTTCACTGTCGATGGATTTAACAGATTTTTTACCACGAAATAGTATACGATCGTTTGGATGTTTGAAATATATCGCGTAAAACGTTATGGTGTTGTTTCAACGATAAGTAACTTTTGAGAAGTGATTAATCCAATATATCGATAAAATCAACAGAAAATGTTCTGCCCATAACGAAAAAATATATTATTGACTACAAATGGCATTGGTGTATGCTCGATATATGAGGTGCCGAACCCAGATCATTTCGCGAATGTCGCCTATAAACGACGCTCGTACACACAGGTCATCTGGCGAGCGCCGCCTATAAGCGACACCCGAAGCGAAAGGGTTAAATTTAAAAACCGCTATGTATTATCCTATTCCTTGGAACAAAGTTGTACGAAAACTTCTGTATCTTGTTATTAACCCTTTCGCTTCGGCAGTCCAATCCGCCGAAGTACTGTCACTGGACGGAAGCGCGCGCCAGAAATGCGCACAGTGTGCGTGGTTGCTGTATATACGTTTTCCTAAGTCGTAAATAACATTGGTGTGCGCCAAATATATGGAGATGCCGAACCCAGGTCATTTCGTGAATGTCGTGTATAAACGACGCTCGTACCCACAGGTCATCTCGCCGGTGTCACGTAAACTGGAGACGTAGGTTTTAAAGGACAAGAAGGTTGAGCTGTAACGCAACTATTAACTTTCTTAACTACCTTTTATCACTCTTTATTATGGACTTAGTAATGTACACTTGAATATACCCTGAATTGTCACGTATAAACTACAGTTTACTTCAATAACTCTATATGGAAGGTAATTACACCGATAAGTTAAGCACGCGACTGATCCAAGAGTAGAAACTTGCTAAAGATGTTGACTGTTGTAAAGATAGAGAATAAATGAAGTTGAGCGACGATGCTGTGGCGGAGGAAAGCTAGCGATGGGTGTGTCTAAGGACACGAGACGAGCTGATTTGTTAAGGATACCTTTGCTAGGAAAGTGAGAGTAATAAACATTGTTTCTGATCGGTTAATAAGAAGGTTGGTGACCCGGAGAGAGTCGCTAACGGAAGATACAGAACGTGAGAAAACCAACTTTTCTTTATCTTCCAGTAGTAGACAAAAATGTAAATAACGTTGGAAATAGAAGATGATTGTTTTTGGTGTGAAGGACCTTAGGTGTAAAAATGCCAAGATTTATGATAGGTCCTTGAGGCTATCGAGGGTACGCAATACCGTAAAAACCTGGTTGCTATCTCTCCCGGTATATGTGGCCTTGTCTCTGATGCGGATTGAGATGCGGTTGATGTCACACCGGCACCCGAAGCGAAAGGGTTAAATTTCTAGAATCCTCAAATCGATACGTCCAATCGAACAATTTGCTTTGACGCCTGCACGTGCAATTTTCTGTTTTATTTTCCAGAATTAGCCGTAGTGGAGCCAGTAGCAGAAGCCACCGAGAAAGGTGAAACCGCGTCGATGAGCTTCAGCACGGAGAACACGAGCTCTTGGCTACGCGAGCACAACATGGATGCCGATATCCATTCGTACGCGAGAGCCAGACTTCTCAGACAAGACGAATATTTCTTCCGCATTTGGCATTATGCAAAGAAACTCTTCGAATAAGCATTTCTACGATTTAATGGCTGAGGAAAGACGAAGGATCAATTTTATATTCGTTCTTCGTCTTATCGAGGACCAGAACAATTTAACGCGCTAGTAAGACAAAAAGAAAATCGACAGAGACAATAAGGAACATCTTTGATATTAATTTCATACAGGAATTTCATTCTTCTTTTTTCTAACGAAATTCTCAACAAATCGTGTTCGTATAATATTTCCAACGACTTGGATAATTATTTTCTTCTTCGGTGAATTCGCCTATCGTATCTATTTGATCTCTCACTTGAATATCGTCAAACGTGAAACAATGAAAATTAATGTAACGTAAACATTATCGAATCGTTCCTCTCTTTTAGAAGCACGCGTATAGAGACTAGATTTAATGTAAGGATCGATACTGGATGGGTGTAGAATCTAGTCAGCGTAGTAATAATATTTTTTTTTCTTTTTTCATCTTTTAACGGACCAAGACTTCCTCACGTATACTTAGAGTCGATACAAATGGAAGAGGAATTCTTTCCATTTCTTCCGATTCACGAAATAATCGATAATGGTAATCGTATTATTGAAAGTTCGTGAATCCAGCAAAGAGAAGTATGTTTGGAAATAAACTAAGAAATATTATCAGTAATCTTTATGATATAGCTTATCTTTTTATTTCTCAAGCATTTTAAGTAAAATTATAAATAACATTAATTATATTCTTACTATCATAAAGATTCACTGTGATCTTTCTTCGTTTCTAAATTATTTAATATTATAGAAATTATTCTTATTTGTTATTTATTGGTCGTATAATTATTTCTATTATTCAAATAATTCCATTAGATTCGAATGAATAGCTTAGCTATTCAAACGAATGGAATGTTTGCACGAATTTTCAGTCACACGATTGCGTTATACTTGAAGATGAAAACATCCTGACTTCCTCGGGATATTCCTTTCGTTAAAACAGTACGCTATTGTCAAATATTCGACGAGAAAATTCGAAAAACCCCGAGACTATCAGATCGTCGGAGAATGTGATAAACGATCGGAATCGATCGAGTACCTTGTGTAAAGAAGCAATTTAGAAGCGATTTAGAAGCGATTAAGTATACTTGAACCCTTTCTCCCTAAATCCTAAACCATCCTATTGTCCATCCCTCCGTTATCCATGCCACCCTTTGTATTTATATTATAATTGCGAACGGAAAGCAACGTTCGGTTACTCACCCAAGTTTGCGAGGATTACTTTTAGTATTTATTCGTAATGTATAATGTTATATTTAATTATTGTTATTCGTCACCATTGCCGATGTAATTAATAATAATTGTTCATAATAAATCGGCATTGGTGCCGATTATTCATGCGACTGGTCATTAAGAGACTAGAAAACGAAACGAAGAAATGCCACGCGTGGTTGGTGTCGCGAGACGTAACAAAATATAGGTGCAAAAACAACAGCATAATTCACCAACGACGCGTCGCATACTTCGACGTTATATTGTAAGACATTTTGCGAATTAAATTATTGCATATAATATAATATACGGAGTTTTTATTCGATGAAGAGATCCCTTTTTACTTATAGTAAGTTTCGTAATGTGTATTTTATTTTAGACTCGAATACCGAAGAATGGGCAAATAAAGGCAATATGAGATGTGCATATGAACTGTTTTATTGAAATAGAATTTTAAAAGAAAGCTCTTTATTAAATTCAAATTAAATTTTTATAAAAATTTTATTTTTTAAATTTCATTGGAAGATCACGTTATTTACGAACATGTTGTCTATTCGTAGGAATTTCTACGTGATTCTATGTGCTTTCTATTCCCAGTGGATAACAAAGTAATGCTTCTTGTAAGTAATGAGTTTGTCTCTCAAAGTAATTTCCACTATTCGCTTCCTTACCTTCGTTATTTTGTCGATATAACAATATACGTTGCGATTATAAGATATCCTGTTTTAAATCATAGGCGAAGTATACAATGGACCTAATATGCAATGTAAAATTATATCCCACGGTCCGAGGCTTACGTAGTTCCCTTACCATTTTCGTGTCTCATGCGACATTATCGATTCGATACTTATACCGAAAGATAAGAAGAAACCATCCGAAAATTGAGTCGTAAAAATTCAATATGGAAGACAACAAGATTCAGGTTCTGCTCATACGTAACACGCTACGGGTGTAAGACAGAAACAGAGACGCTCATCTTTGTCTGACTTGCAAGAACGACAACTTCATTGTGTTCCATGTTGTTTTCCTTAATAAATGTCAAGACTTGTTATATGAATGTAGAAATTATGTTTATAGTCTAATTTTAGTTCCAATTCTAACCACCATGAATGTCGTAACTTTCTTCTACATTGAGTCGGTAACGTTGAAAGTGACACAAAAATAGTCTATGGCTAGAAAGCGCGCGAAACAAGAGACACAAAAATACAGTGGATTCATCTGACATTAAATCTATCTAATGCTTCATTTGTGCTTAAAATACAGACGATTGATTAAAATATTTTTTATTCTAGATCGAAAACATTGAACGAATTATTGAAATGGTAAGAAGATTCAGGACACCCCAAACATGTGATACAAAAATAAAATTTTATATTTTATATCTTATATTGTATATATATATTCCTTTATACATGTACATTCCGCACATCCTTGCATATTTAAATTTTTCATAAATGTATTTAATTCTGCCATTTATTTGTGTATAACATGTTAATATACAAATATTATATAATATGTATTTGAAAATTCACTTACTGATGCGATGATTCATCGATGTCTTCATTTCTTGTTGCACTAATTTACTATAAAACTGCTATAATTCTGAAACTACTATTATAATAGCACTCACTGAAGCATAATTTAGATTCACAAACGCAATAACGATTAAAATAAACCAAATTTAATAAACACAACGATAATACAGAAACCGGAAGCAACCGTTCCTTGTCGATAACTTAGTATTCATCGAGATATCTCGAAATAACATAATCGAAAGAGTATAAAATGGCGACACAATAAGAAGTTCACATATTCGTTTAATTGTTTTGTGCAGTGCGTATCTATAGTTTTTCTTAACAACAATTTATAAATCATTATCATGGGGTAAGTCGGAAATTTCAATGAATATTTTTACGCAATCAGGAAACACTTCTCCTTTTGATAAATTGAAGGATAGTCTGTTTACATCGTATGTGCTTATTCGATATTCTGTTTATTCTCGGAATAAATTTAGTATTTTTTTAACGTATTCTTTTTTTGGTATTGCGTACAACAATTGGATAAATACGAAGAAAAATATTTCTTCTTACTATGTGATCTTTAATGTAGATCTATGGAAAAAAAATAACCTATTTCTTATGTCTTGTTACGTTTATATTTCGCAATCAAGTCCACTTAACATTATCTGTTTGAAATAAGATAAATGTTAGATGTGACTGTAGCGGTAATGTAATTTTTAGAATAGAGATATTAATTTGCCACCTGTAAGATTTTATGTGTATATATTTCATTTTTTAACGTACACTCCTCGTCAAAGAGATAGCCCAGGTGAGCTATCTTCAATTTAAATTTTAATTAAAAATATAACGCGTGTAAAGCTTTTTGTCTGTAACGTATAATATCAAAACATTATGAGCTCAGGATATGCGGCTTGCTGGAAATAAGTCACAATGTTGTAGATGTTTTTATACAACCAAGAAAAACTATTCCAAACTAAGGTCAAAATGATAGCACACTCTGTTAATATGTTTAGAAATTGCTCAGTAGTTCATGTTCTATCAACGAGTAAAGATTACAGTATAAATATAATATAAATTTGTAAGTATAGGATGCGGAAAGAGATTAAACGAATGAAAAAAAGCAAATTCTAGAATATTAATGTATGAATTATACACATATATTAATATACATATAATATGTTAATATGTTAATGTTAATATGCATATAACCATTTGTTATATAATAATTATTTGTTTAATTACATTTTAGTACATCAGATTTAGAATGTATAGAGTCTAAGAGAGACATGGTGACTGTAGATTCTGAATCGAATATGTTGCTTGACCAAAGAAAGAGAAGGAAAAGAAAGCATAAACATCTCAAACATAAGAAAAATAAATTAATTAAAAGGATAGAACGGTATGTACAATATGTATATATGTTTTTGAATAATCAATTTATTAATACTATTTCATTCCACATTTACGTTGTCATTAAATACATTTTAGAAAAAAACACAAGAAACATAAAAGACCTAAAAAAGAAAGAGAAGTCGAAAATGGATCATTAGATGACAAAACACCACGTGTAATTCAAAAAGATTTAGGTGTAAATGGCAAAGTGAAAAATTCTTTACTAGAAGTAGTTTCTACCGAAGAAAGTGAAGATGAGAAATTGGTAGATTTAGATTCGGACGAAGTAGATTGTACAATTATCGAAGATGATATTGATTTGGAAGAATTAATGAAACAAAAGGTATAATTCTCCATCCAAGATTTAATAAAAAGTACATAAATGTTCATATATTTTTTATATTTATTCAGGAGCGTTTGCAAGCATGTTTAGTACAGTACCTTTCGGATGAATCTGAGAAGGAGGATAAGGAACCAGATCAAGATGAAATAAAAGCTACTGAAACACCTGATGTTATACTTGTAGAGGACGATAGTGAAAATGACAATATGCCCCCTAAAAAACGGGCTAGGAGTAAGTCTGGTAGTAGAGAACGCAAAAAGATCGCGAAACCTGAGAGGCGTGTAGTAGTAGATATGAGCAGGGATCGTAGAAATCGAGAGGAACATAAGGATAAACGAAGGGAAATAGAAAGGAGACGGGAGGAAAAAGTTCGTACTAAAGAGGAAACTAAGAGAGATGATAATAGAAAAGATGACAGGCAAGTGCGGAAACCAAGCGATAGACATAGAGAGGATTCACGAAAAGAAGATAACAAAAGACGAATAGAAGATGATAAGCGTAAAGATTCTGTCAAAAGAGATGAGTCACGTAAAAGAGAACAAGATAGAAGGTGTGTTAATTGTAGAACATTTAAATATAATATCTTTTTTATTAAATACTTTTTTATTAATAAATTTTAATAAACATGTGTTTACAGAGAAGAAGAGCGAAAACGAGAAGCCGATCACCATAATTCTAGATCTCGTAATGAATACAAATCATTAGATAAGACCGATAAATCTAGACGCGATAGTCGCGATAGATTAGCAAGTCGGGAACGACAAAGTAGTCGCGATCGGCATGTAAGCCGCGATAGACATGTTAGTAAGGACCGCAACGTTAGTCGAGATCGACATACCAGTAGAGATCGACATATCAGTCGAGACAGACATGCTAGTCGTGATCGTCATACCAGTAAAGATCGTCCGCCTAGTCGCGATCAACGTAGTCGAGACAGACCTGCCAGCAGAGACCGGCATAGTCGTGATAAAAGAGACAGTAGAGAACGCCATACTAGTCGTGATCGGCACAGAGATAGTAGAAATAGTCGTGATCGTAACGACATGCGAGATCGACGAGATAGTCGGAACCGCGATAGAATTAGAGAGCGATCAAGAAGTACAAGAAGATCTCGTAGTCCTATTAGGGGCAGATTGGATAGAGATCGGAATGATCGTTATAAACGCTCTAGATCGCTCTCTCGAAGTAGACGAGACAGAGACAAACATACTAGAGATCATGATAGAGAGAGAGAAAAAAATGGTAAAAGGGAACGTAATGATAAATTCAAAGACTCTTTGTCAGAAGGACTGAAAGTAGAACATTCAGAAAGTTCAAGTGAAGAAGATATTAAAGATATAGATATCGAAGAAGAAGAAGATGAAGAAGTTATTATTGAACGTAGAAGGAAACAAAGAGAGGAACTTTTGAAGGTTCTTTAGTTTTATTACTATTTAATTATGTTTCTTTAATACTGTGAAATAATAATTGTAAGTTTTTTTTTTTCTTGTCCAGAGGTTAAGCGGACCAAATGAAGACTCAAATATGTCTGCTGAAATTAATACTGTTCCCGCAACACCACCTTCTGAAAGTCAATCAAATGTATCACAGAAGTCAATAGAAGTTTCGTCTAATAATAACGAATCCACTTCGGAGAGTCATACCCCACCATTGCCCGAGAAACCAAAATCGCCACAAGTTAAAAAGAGAAAATCTAGATTCGAAGACGCTCCATCTGAAGAGGCAGATAAAAATGAAGATACAAAACCGATAGAAAAAATTAAACAGGAAGAAAAACAAAATGCAAAAAAGTCAAACGAATGGGACATGTTCGCTGAAGCAGACAACATTGGTGATTTTAATGTACGTAAGTCTTTCTCTTCTTTTGTTTAGTTTTTATATCTATTTATTTATTAAATATTAGTACCTTTTTATAGAGTCCCACAGTCGAAGGAAAACGACAAGGCGGACCAGATAATCCAAGTTTAACAGACAATTGGGATGATGCAGAAGGATATTATCGGTAAATTTTTCTTTTTTTTTTTTTCCCCTCCTTAATGTTAAAACATCTTGTCTTTTATTTTTAGAGTACGTGTGGGCGAGACATTAGATTCCCGATATGTTGTTTATGGATATACTGGACAGGGTGTATTTAGTAATGTCGTAAGGGCTAGAGATACTGCTAGAGGCAATTTAGATGTTGCTGTAAAAATAATAAGAAATAATGAAATAATGTAAGTCAACAATGAAATAACGTAATGTAACAATATATCTGATAATTTTACGTTATTGAAGGTGAACAATTTACAGAATTTTTTTATTCTTTTAGGCACAAAACTGGCCTTAAAGAATTAGAAATACTTAGAAAACTGAATGATGCAGATCCAGAAGATAGATTTCATTGTCTACGACTTTTTAGGCATTTCTTTCATAAAAATCATTTGTGTATGGTTTTCGAACCATTGGCTATGAATTTAAGAGAGGTAAGTACATATTACGTATATTTTATACTAATTAATTACATATTATCGTTTATTATATAAGAAAATTTATTTAGGTTTTAAAAAAGTATGGAAAAGACGTTGGTTTACATGTCAAAGCGGTAAGATCGTATACGCAGCAACTTTTCCTTGCTCTCAAGTTATTAAAACGTGCAAATATTCTGCATGCTGACATCAAACCTGATAACATTCTAGTCAGTGAAAGCAAGTTAGTATTGAAACTCTGCGATTTTGGCTCAGCGTCTCATGCTCATGAGAATGAGATAACACCATATTTGGTATCAAGGTTTTATCGAGCACCTGAAATTAGTAAGTAATGTTCATTTTTATTAGTTAATAGATAATATATATTCACACTTTATTAATCTCTTGGGTTATTTATTATTTTTATTTTATTTTAATTATTCTTAACTAAAACTCGAGAGATTAATCTTTGTTTACTCATCACTCTTCTACTTTAGCTTTTAATAGCCGTGCTATAGTATGCCCTTTAAAACATGGCACAAACGATTTAAAGATACTGTACGTATTAGATACGAACAGATGAAATTTCATAGCGGCTAGATTATATTAGTCGCATTAGTTTTTCAAACGTTAATAGCAATTGTATGTGACAGCTCTGATACATTGATCAAACCTACATTGGGGAGATCTCCACTGTCATAGAGATTTAATAACAATTATCACATATCGTGCAAATAACATTGGCATTTTCTAGTTCTTGGTATACCGTATGATTTCGGCATTGACATGTGGTCTGTGGGATGCACCATATACGAATTGTACACGGGAAAAATAATGTTCTCGGGCAAAACGAACAACCAAATGTTGAAATTCTTCATGGACTTAAAAGGCAAAATGCCTAATAAGCTGATTAGGAAAGGCTCATTCAAGGATCTACATTTTGACTCTAACTGCAATTTCCTGTATCATGAAGTTGATAAGGTCACAGAACGGGTAAGTTATCTCTCTACTGTTCTTTCCAACCTTGTTCTTTTCCTGTGTGGTAAGTAATCTAACGATTACTTGTACTCACAAATGCACGTGGATGATAAAATTGCTAACACCTATATTTTTAGGAGAAAGTTGTAGTGATGTCTACATTGCCAGCCACTCGTGATCTAAACGCAGAATTAGGAGGAAATTCTTTGCCACCGGAACAAAGTCGGAAAGTTGGACAACTGAAAGACCTTTTGGAACGAACGTTGATGTTGGATGCAGGAAAGAGAATTACTGTGAACCACGCCCTGGCGCATCCATTTATACAAGAAAAGATATAGGTAACCCTGTCTGGGGTCCTTCCGCACCGGAGAATTCATTGACGTAATTTTACAAAAAAATGTTTAAAACGACACCGCTAACGATTCGTTGTATATCATAAAAGCATTACTAACATAATGCGGTGTCTCCTTATATCAAATGTCCTGTATCCGTTACAGCAGAAAGAGGCGGTGCAAAAATTTCATATTTCACTCGCCATTTCAATACAACAGGAGAACATTTGAAGACGTAAATACGTCATAACGAAAGGAAGGAAAAATTATTTGCATAACGTATTGTACTCTATCAATCTGAACTCTATTATTTAATTAATGATAACCATTGCAGGTCAATAGAGTGCAATATTTTTATATTAATTAATAACCACTACAGACGATGAATAATAATGTTGGAGTTCACCCATTGATGCATTTATCAACGATTATAAAAACAACATGTTTGTACTTGGCTCGAAACAATGTAGTGTATCAGAGGCTGTAAAAAATTATTTTCTCGTGTACATTTTTTTGAAATGGAATTCGCTTAGATTTGGTTTATTTCTTTTCTTTCTTTGTGCACAGCAATTATAAAGTATGTAAATCCAACACGGTGAATACTAGAGGAAGCAGCTCGATGAATATACGTCGTTGAACGATATTTTTCCGTGGATGAAAATCAAAACTGGGAAAGTGACCGCCTCTTTCAGCATGAATTGGCCATCGATACTTAGCATAATGGTGGTACATAGTATTTTTCTTTTTCTCAATCTTTTGAATTTCAACACGTGACTTTCTTTACAAATGATAACTCGTAAATAAGTAATTATATCATAAATGGATGATATTGCGTTACATTCGCGACGAAGAATCCCAAGTTTGTGAAATTGTAAAACTCTTACGAATTTGATCATATAATTTACGAACACAAAATCTTTTTTTGTTCTTCTGTGCCGTCGCGTATATACGCACGAATGGCATCGAAGTCTAATAACAAGGAAACTTGTACTGACGAGAAGGAAACAAATTGTATAGTACGTAGGTTATTGAAATAAAACAACACATACTTATCAGAATGAGAAACAAGCCCTGTATTTTATATTTTCAGTCTTAATCGCGCGCTATTCTCATGCAAAATTATAGAAGCACTTGTACGCAACGTATTTCCATAAATAATTATATATAAAAAGGAAAAAAGTACCGATTGTAATCTCTTTTTTATCTCGTAATGAAATGTTAGAGGAGAGTAGAGAATGTAGAGAATGTGTAACTTTAGAAAGTGTTGGAGAAATGAGTTATTGTGTTAACACTTATCACCATCGATTGTTAGCATTACAAGTAATCGTTTTCACATTAAAAGATGCATTTATTTAGGCATTGATGTAAAGAAATATGAAAAAAATAATGTATATATATATTTGCACTAAGAAATAGAAATTTCGAATTGCATTACATAGAACGAAACTTATTTAATGCTTTATATTAACATGTAGTCACATAGAAATATATAAAAACTTATATTTCGTTCCAACAGATTCATCATAGTAGCTTGCGATTTTGTATCGTTAGCTTCGTTAAATTTTCTTTTCCTCCTTTATTTAATATTGCGTTCTTTATTTATAAGATACGACAGAACGTCAATGCTGTTTGAATGGTTCATGGTATTTGTGGTTTTTACATGACCATATTGTACGAGATTGCTTATGTTTCAGATATGAGTCTTCGATTCAAAGCATCGATAAGTGCGAGTGGACCTTTCATGGGCTTTTAACGCCGTTCCCGTTGCAAGGTATTCATGGGGGACTGCCTTATGGGATATTTAGCATATCCGTTTCTCGTTAAACAACATAACATTGCAAATCAAAACCTACATAATTATATCGTAAAACAAAATCAAATTGTTCTAACGGTCATCCCTTATGCTCTATTCTCTTTGGAAGCAGATCAAATTTGTTTTGCACGTATTTATATATACATATCGTTATATATTATTTTAAAATATAATTGCAAAATCATATCTCTAAATATGACAAACGAATAGTTTGATATTAAAATTCCATTACTTCATTAATATTTTAAATAAAGAATAAGTACGTTTTTCTGATAATACGAGGAATTGAAAAAAGTGCTTTTGCAAAATTCATAAAAGGGAAGCTAGATGTTTCGGGCACATTTCAATACAGAAATAAAATGAATACACAAAAACTTAGACTAACTCATAATTTTCTAATTGGCTATTTGGTAATGTTTCACTTGTAGCCCTCCCTGTGAGGAGGGGAGGCAATGGAAGAGATGATGAGATCAGTTGGTGGAAAACATGATGATGAAGAAAACGGGTGAGATTCACTGGGCAGCAGCTTGACAACTGTATAAAAATGATGCCTATCGCAAAAAAGGATCACCAAATATTTAATATAAATTTATGTCAACAGGAAGGTTTGTCATAAAATTTCGCTGAAATTAACAAAATCGTAAGTATTTGAACAGGTAAGATATATATGAATAAAAAAATGAAAATTATAAACTTTTTTCTTAGTAATGTGAATCTATCTAATATAACTTTTTACATATTTATTATTGCGTAAGTATAGGTAATATTAAAAAAAAGAGCATGATACTAATATTCATGGCTTTCAATTTTCAGATTACTGAAAAAAGATCCTCAAAAATAATTGTAATACAACAAAGAGCAACCTATAAAACATATAACATGCGTATAATTATAAGAATAAATTACACATGACATGATTGTATAATGGCACAATTAAATTTATTACACATTATATTTCAATAAAAATCATAATTACTTTCACATTCATATAGCTCTGATTTTAATATACAGTATTGTTAGATACCATTCATTGAATGTATATCTTTTACACAGATTGCAAATTTTGTCTCAAACATTCATGTAAATATCTTAATAAATAGTTACACTTTCATAAATGTTTATATTTGTTTTGATTTGTAAACCTTAAATGCTCACGAAAAGAACAAGGGTATAATGATCTGTGTTTCATTATTGAAACTAAATCTTATAAAAAGAGAGAGGTACGCAATACAGATGTTTATATACATCAAAGATGTACGTGATAACGTAATTCAATATGTAGCAAGGCCTCTTTTCGAAGATATCCTTTTATGATATTTTTCATACACATGATTTTTAATCACGTTCGGGATAATACTGAACTAATACTTTGGCTAATTCTTGTGCCAACTCCATTGTTGACGCACATAAAACTCTTCTGCTCATGACATCAAACGGTCCACCTAGAAACAAAACAAACGCGCGTGCAAAGAAAAAGCAAACATAAAGAAACTACGTACATATCTATAAGTTTCAATATTATTAGAATTACATAACATTAAATATTGTAATTTTAAAAAAAGGGTGGAAATTATCAATTTACTTTTATTATAAAATAAATTACCTGCTGGATCTATGCACACTCCACCGGCTTCTCTTACAATGATATCACCAGCTGCTACATCCCACGCGTGGATACCAAACTCGAAAAAAATATCCGCTCCACCGAGAGCGACCATGCACATGTTTAAAGCCGCAGATCCCAGAGCTCGTATTCTGTACAACAAATATAAAACTGTATAAATTGAATTTTTAGAAAAGTAATAATATTTTACCCGTGAACTTGTGAAGTAAGATTGTTCGCATTTTCCAATACAATTTTCATCTTCTCTGTATCTCTGCTTGTGCCCATTTCCATCATTACAAGAGCTTTACGTAATTCTGAAAAAAAAACAAAAATTAATTTGATTCAAACTAATTAAGAAAGAAAAATATCCAAAATAATTAAACTACAAACAAATATTTCATTTTATTTCCTACGATAAGTGATCCAGATCGATCTTTACCTATAATGCAAGAATCTATACATTTTTATACCTTTCTCTCCTGAAACCCTAATGGGAGCTCCATTCAGGAATGCACCTTGACCCCTACGGGCTGAGAACAATTGCTCCAAAATCGGGTTGTAAACTACACCAATTTCGGGAGTCTTGTTAATAAGCAGTGCAATCGATATACAAGTGTGGGGCAAACTATGCACGAAGTTCATTGTGCCGTCAATCGGATCAATGATCCATGTAGGAGCATCCGTGAGTTCAACTTTAGTCCCAAGCGAAGTTGCTTCTTCTCCTATGAATCTATCAAAATAAATTTCCTATTAGAGAAACTCAATATTTTTATTATCGCAGCATTTTATTATAAACAGAATTGTTATCTATAAATATTTATAATACACAAGATCTGTAATTTTTATTACCACAAATAAGCATTTATCTTCATTCTGTTCCTAAATATTTTATTTTGTACCTTAAAAAAATACATAATTTATTTCGTTGAATGAAATTTTGTTGTGTTATCTAAAAACCAAAAAATTATTTCACATATAACTTTTTGTTATTATGTTAAAGATGGGATCCTAGAAGGATTCCAGATCGATTTCACGATTGGAAAATTCCATTGATGATCTGACGAGACCCTTCGCGACAGATCTGGTCCAAACACATATAACGAGCTTAAAGAGGATACAACGCGTCCAATGTTTCACTAGATAAGGTCAGCTAGGAATCTGGGAATCTATTGAATTCTTTACTGTTTCTTATTTAACAGAAAATAAAAAAAATGAATTAATCGAATATTATTATAAATATTTTATTGACAATGCGTTATATATCTTTTTTCTGAATTATATATTGGATGATACGGTACTCAGATAAGAACAGTTTTATTAAAAAATCACAGATGATAAAATGCAAAAAAGAACGAAACGTTATAATAAAACTACAAACTACTTTATAAAATTTTTAATAATTTTTATTGGAATACTATCGATTTTGTTTTCTGTTAACAAATTTTTCTACAAATTTCAAAAGTATACTTAAAGAAATACTTGATATATTTAAAACAAATATATTCATACATTTATATAAATATTTCAATTATTTTCTATAAGTATATTATAATATTTGAAAAATGACAAAGCTTATGTTAATAAATTAATAAAATGTTTTTTATTCGATTTAAAGTTTGACAAATTTTGACACTCGTTAATTTATGTTTGATAAATTTGTCAATATCTGTTTAAATAGTACGAAGCATATTATTCCATCTATTAATGACTAGGATTAATGAAAAAAAAATTTTGATGAATACATACAAGATGATAAATAGTATAAAACGTACTTGTGATCCGGAAATTTTGAAGATATTCCATCGACAAGCAATTTTTCGACCTTTTGATCCCATTCAGTGACAAGGTCAACTTCGCAGGATTTCGTCATTGCATCTTTAGGTTGGTTAATTTTTTCCCTTACGATCTACAAAAAAATCATAATTGAAACATGATTATTCTTTTCAGTGCGAAAATCTTCAGTAATAACAAGTCTTTTTCAAACGGTTTTTCAAACGAAGATCGAAAAATTTAAAAATGCGTTAAGTTTTAAAAATGTTCCTTATTTCGTAAAAATGTATAAAAATACAATATTTTTCGAGTTTAATTCATCTGATGTTCAAAATTTTTCAAAAAGTTTAGGTTAGGTTTGGGTTAGATGTCGATAAATTTATTTAAACATGTTTGGAAATGCTTCTTACATCATTTAAAAAATACCCAAAACCCTAACCTTATGTATATGTTATATATGTAACCATCTTGATAAATTTTGAACATTAAGTGAATGAAACGAAAAATTCATTATAAAATTAAAAAATTTTTCGTTATTTTGTAAAAGGACATTCGAATCAAATAGTCGAAATTGGAAAAAGTCACTAAACTGCATAATTGCTCAATTTTCTTACAACCATTGTATTTATTGAATTCCATGTACACAAAGATTTACAATTTTGCAATTCATTTCCATACAAAAAAATTTTATTCCAAGTGTATCGTATATAATTAAAAAACTATTAATAGTTTGTTACAAATGAAATTATAGTTACGCAAACGTTCTATAGCTTCTGTTATCGCTATTTCATTAGATGTTTAGATAATGATTCACTTAACGGTAGTATTTGTATAAATGCTTCAGTAATGCGATTATATTTCATAATTTTGAATCATTAGTTGTACAGATCAAATGCATTCAACTATTTATTAATATATAATATAAGCAATAAATAGAGAGAAATAAAAATTATAGGTTATAAATTATAGTAGTTTAGAGAATCCGCGTAATATAAAACGCGTCATTTTATCCAACGCGATGCATTTGCTTCTTGGAAGCCAAACAAATACACATTCATGCCTATAAATTAGCGGCATTATTTATCTCCAGAAATTGACGCTGCATAATACGCTAGAATATAATAACGTATAATATATGCAAGTAAAAAATAATCATGTGCATTAAACAATCACTAGCGCATTGATCAATTTTGCATTAAAATTCACATCATATCCAAGTGATTTTAAGATAATAATTAAAATTCATCATCGAAAATGAAACTGCGTTTATGTTACATGAGATAACATCAGACAGAATAACGCATAGGAAACGAAAGCAGTATGCTAGTTGAATAAGAACATAATTGAAATCTAAAGCTGTGTACAAAATCGATAAAACGTAGCCCGCTATCGGCCAGGAATAACTCGAAACACAAAACAAGTTGTGGCCGCTTCTCATCAATTTCATCAAAGAAAATGTCACTCACCGAGCCAGCTTCCTTCACTAATCGAAGAACGGCTATGTAATATTCGTCGATATCGAACATGATTGATTAAAATGTTTGAAGTATTCGGAAAGAAAGCACGAGTTTAGAACGCCGTCATAACAGACACAAGTATCAACGTCGTATGCACAATGGCAACGGCTACAGGCTAACTGACGTAACATCTTGTCAGCTGGTTTTAAAAAGGGTTCCTTTGTCACTGAATCACGAGTGAAAGCGACAGTGGCGACCCGGTTCGTACAAAATTTTGCTTCATAGCTATTCTTGATTCCTTGATAATCGTAAAACTCCGATGCTTTGATAGTTTTCAAACATGTTAGATATTTTGTTAATATATTGAAAATAAATGAAATTATTTTATTAAAAAATTTTAGAATCTAATAAATTAGATATTTATTAAGTGGGGTTTTAATGCATTAAAGACAAACGCAAAATTATTTTATTTGAAACGTATACGTAATTATCTCGTTTAAGAACATTCGAAATTGGTAAATTATGATGAAATAAACTGAAATAGTAAAGAGTTTAAAAAATATGAAATATGAATTATTGTTTCAATTTATAAGACCTAATAATACGTATAAAATAAATGCAGCAGAAAATGATTATGAATATAAAAATAGACAAAGAATACGTATTGAATCGTTCGTTTCTTATTCAGTTTTGAAATGCTGCTTTTGGAACCGCAAAAGTTGGTTCTTGCAAAATATAACTCGATCGATAAAAGTTAAAAGAGACTGGAGATTAGAAAAAGGTGAACCAAATAAATCAGTACAACAATTTTGCTTAACAGATCAATAATAATTATGTTCTTCAACATAGATATATTTACATATATAGTTGTCTTTTGCATTATTCCATATAGTATACATATATACTTTGTAATATATATATATATATATTATATCTATATATATATATCGTTATCACACCTATAGTTAATTTGTTCCGCAAGGAATGATATGTATGTGACGTGTCCCCATTAGGAGACACGAGGCAACGTTCCGTTTGACTCACCTTACGTATAGTATAACAATTATAAAACCAGCCTTCTAAAAAATTACCGAAAATGCCAACTTCCTTTCGCAAAGTGCGTTAATGATGGTGCGTATACTTAGGTCTCACGTCTTCTGTTCCTCCTTATAGGAACGGAAAATTATTGTAAAAAACAAATAGTTTGCTAAAATTAAATAATTTCTTTCTATGTATTTTTATAATCTTTGTCTTCTTTTTTTTTTTTTGATAACTTATTATTCTTATATACCTAAAGAAAATCGAGAGTTATGGGCAAAAGATCTTACGCTATAGCTAATGGGTATGCGAATATTTTTACAGCGTTTCTTTACATGCGAGGTGGACCGCAGTAATTTCGTAACCGCATTCGTACTTTCAGTTGTTGATAAGTATCCTTCGTAATGCTAACAAGACTCAGTTAGGATTTTCATGAGCGTTTTTCTTATTGCAAATTATCTAAGACTCAACAACTTAATGAACAAGTTAAACGAAAGTAAAATATGACTTGATGAGATCCAAAAATTTACGATCAGCTACATTTTTAAATAAAAACGAACGGAATTTATATATCGTAATAGGTTCCTAAAATTATACTATGATAACATAATCTGGCATTAGCATTCGAATACATACATGTACAATAATGTACATACGATACTATTATAATTACAATAAATTTTTTTGATACTTTCATATTTAATGTAGACAAATCGTTTAAATATGCACACCATTAGAGTGCACATTATAAAAATTTTCAACAGTGACAAACATTTGTTGTAAATCTTTCGAATTTTTGATATTCTCTTATATTCATAAAATATTGCCGAGTATGAAATCAATCGATGCGCAACAGTTAATATATTTATGATCGATTTCTGATAAACCGTAGATAGATAAGATTCTGAAACATTTTTAATGATTATCTTGTTCCTTAGTTATATAACATTTTTAGTACCTTCATATTGTACAATCATATTTCAAGATGATCATAAAACCGTTTCAATAAACTTCTCATTTCTAAATAATAGAGAAGTAAAGTAGCTTATTGAAATATTTTTTTCAAGCACTTCTGTTAGAGATACTGCGCCGGCGATTTTCGGCTGAAAGCAGTAACAATTATTGCGTAATAAACGTCTATGAAATAATTCATAAATAGTGATGTGAATAATAATTATTAACAAAATGGATTCTAACGTATAAAATAAAAATTTCATTCTTAAAATATGACTACAGGGCCTGATCTTTCTCTATTAACGAAAGTTATTCTCTCTATATTTCGACAAGTTACATATTCCCCTGCATTCTAAAATTAACTTCTCGTGTTATTCTTTTCAGTATATTCAATAACTCGAAAGTCTTACTTATTTATCGGTCATCGGAAGCGTGTCGTTATCATTAATTTCTAAGCTACTACGTTTCCATTGAATGACGCTATATCGTCGACATCTGTTTAAACCTGCGGTCTCAATTGAAAAAGGACATCGACGATGCTTTCATCGGCTAATGTTGATATATCACCGACGTTTCTATCTCCTGCTGCAATTTTTCTAAGTATACGTCTCATAATCTTGCCCGACCGTGTTTTTGGCAGTCCTGGCGCGTGTTGAATCACATCTGGTTGAGCGAAGGGGCCGATTCGTTCGCGCACTATTGATAACACATTCAGATTAATATGTTTAAGAACGATAAATTAATTATAAGCTGAAATTACATATTCTTAGCTACCTCTCTTTTTAAGCTCATCTTGAAGCTTTTTGTCAAATTTAGCACCCTCGTTGGGCGTAACGAAACAATGAAGGCATTGTCCTTTGACAGAATGTGGCTTACTAACTACCGCAGATTCAGCTACTGAAGGATGTTCAGTCAATACACCTTCTACTTCTGCTGTAGACATAAGATGACCAGATACATTTAACATATCATCAATACGACCGGTTATCCAAAAATAACCATCCGCATCACGTCTAGCACCTGAAATTAGAAGAAATATGTACATATATATCTGCTCGTGCATATTTTATAATAAAAATTATCATTCCACACAGATAAGTAACACGAAATGTTTCACATTACAACTCTGCTATATAACTAAAATATTGTTTCAATTAAGAAACGAAACATGTGTCGGGCTTCAACTGTTTTAATTCAAAATGGCTATAACCATGGCTTAATTTACAAAAACTTTCGTTAAAAAATTCTCAATAGCAGCAAATTATGTACTTTCATCAACCACATTGACATTTTTCCAATTCCTCTTCGATTCAAGACCGTATCTCCTGACAGACATTTAATTAAATATCATTTATAAACGAATTTCAAAGAAAATACAGAATGCCTATTCAAAAGGTTAAAGCTCGCCAAATTTTCAACTCCAGAGGTGATCCGACTCTGGAAGTGGACATAATCACAGACGTTGGATTGTTGAGATCTTCCGTACCATCTGTTTTGGTACCAAACCCTAATCAAGCGCAAGAACTAAGGGATGGAAACGAAGCTATGTACCATGGACGTTCAGTATTCAGAGCTGTTGACGTAGTTAATAACATAATCGCACCGCAACTATTGAAGTCGAGGCTGGAGGCTTGCCAACAAATGGAGATAGACAGCTTGCTAAACCGTCTAGACGGAACCGAGAATAAATCGAAACTAGGTGCAAATGCAATTCTTGGTGTTTCGATTGCCTGCTGTAAGGCTGGCGCCGCGAAGAAAGGACTTCCAGTTTACAGGTAATTAGTAGAACATTAAAATAATCAGTCGTAGTTTAACGTTACAGATACAAAGCGTGTAGCTTTTATTAGCCAAAAAATGTTTATTTTTAATCAACTACGCAATCTATGTGAATTTCAAAGCAGATGGAGAGATATAAAAATTCTTTAATTAAACATCCCAGTGTGTCTTTCTGACTTGATTTTTTCTCTTATAGATATATTGCAGAATTAGCTGAAAATGGAGAACTTTATATCCCTGTTCCTAGTTTCAACATGATCAGTGGAGGCAGGCATGCGAATAACACGTTACCATGCCAAGAATTTATGATCCTGCCCATAGGTATTCTTATTTCCTTGCCTCGTTTGTGCATACTTTTAAATTTATAAACATATCAGGAGCTGAAAGTTTCGCTGATGCTATGAAAATGGGTATGGAAGTGTACAGAGTACTCGAACGGAAGATCGCGGCTGCTCAAGAAATCCAATTACCCCTTCCGGTTAGCGACGACGGTGCATTTACACCATTAGAATTGGAAGAAGATAAGGAAGCTTTACTGCTGTTAGATGAATCTATTAAAGAAGCAGGTTACGAAGGAAGAATTAAGATAGCATTGGACATGGCAGCCAGTGCCTTTTACAAAGAAGGTTAAGAATGATTAATATTTACAGAAGCTGAGCTATATGATAAGCTATGACTTAACAATATTCAACAAAATTTTTTTTATACATTTAATAATTAGAAAACAATAATAATATATCTTTTTTCGATAGGAGGATACGATTTAGCATTTAAAACGGAAGAGTCTGATCCTGATGACTATATGGAGTCAGAAGCGTTGAAAGATCAGTATTTGGAATACTTAACAGAATTCTCATCTCTCGTCTCGATCGAAGATCCATTCGATCTCGACGACTGGGAGGGTTGGCTCACGTTAGCTGATCAAGATATACAAGTCGTTGCAGACGATTTAACTGCGATGAACATTGACAGAATCGAGGAAGCGATCGAAAGACAAATGGCCAACGCTATGGTGCTGAGAATGTCACAGGTTGGAACCGTGACGGAGGCGATCAACTGCGCAAAAATAGCGAGGATCAGTGACTGGGGATATATCGTGGCAGCTTGCGAAGGAGAAACTGAAGACAACTTTGTAGCTGATTTGGCTATAGGACTTTCTGCTGGACAATTTAAAGCCGGAGCACCCTGCAGAAGCGAAAGAACTGCTAAATACAATCAAATATTAAGAATCGAAGAGGAACTTGGAAAAGATGCAAGATATGCTGGTCTCAATTACAGGAACCCCTTGGCTAAATAACTCTTCACTACGCTCCAAAATTCTTTCTACCATTGTAAAGTTAAAACTGTTGAGCTTACCATCTCCCGTGCAATAATATCCATGAAATTTATCGAAATATGTGCTTTGGAAACGTTGATGATTTCCATGGAGAGACCTCATCATTCCTGGCCAAGGTTGGCGAAAAACTAGATATCCCTCGCCTTCGCCTTCGATCAATCGTCCGTCTTCGTCCAGGATTTCTGGCAAAACGCCAAAGAATGGGAACGTCTAGAAAGTATCCAATAGATCAATTGCATATTTCACTGGTTTGACGAATAATAAGAAGTACAAGATAGCAACTTACTGCAGAACCAGGTTTCATTGGAGTAGCACCAGGAAGAGGAGTGATCACGTGCCCACCAGTTTCCGTTTGCCAAAACGTGTCCGATATACTGCATTTTCCATGACCCACAAAGTTATAAAACCACAGCCATGCTTCAGAATTTATTGGCTCTCCAACCGAACCCAAAACCTGTAACAATAAATTATTTTACATTTTCAGTCTTCTTAGTGTAAAAACTATATTGTATATATTCCTATAGATATCTCAGTGTCTTCTTTTTCCTTTTTTTAACTTACCTTTAAAGTAGACAAATTATGTTTCTTTACCAAATCATCTCCAAACTTCATTAGCGATCTAATTGCAGTTGGCGCAGTGTAAAATTGCGTGACTTTATATTTATCGATGACTGCCCAGTATCGGTCATTTCCTGGATAAAACGGTGTTCCTTCAAACTGTAGATTATAAATTTATCAAGACAAACCTATTATTACATAGTAGGCATTTTGAATCAAAGAAAAAACAAAATATTTCCAAACTTACAATAATAGAAGTAGCACCATTTGCTAACGGACCATACACGACGTAAGTATGACCAGTGATCCAACCAACGTCAGCTGTACACCAGTACACGTCACCAGGATGATAATCAAACACATACTTGAACGTCGTGGCTGCATAGATCAGGTATCCGGCCGTGGTATGTAGAACGCCTTTTGGTTTCCCCGTAGAACCACTGTGCAGAAAGAAATATTTCAGAGTTATTTAAGATAAGAAAGAAATTATTATATATTATTGTATTATTGCCTAAGAAATATCTGGCGAATCATAAACAATATTGCGGAAAGGCCTAAGTGCCGTTAGATCAAAAAGGGCCTGGCAGATTTTACCGGGAGTCGAGGTGTGAGGAGTCGAGTAGTCACGAGTTAAGAGTCAGGTTGTGAGGAGTCGACAGTTGAGTTGCCGAGTTGTTACGAGTCGCAAATTATTAGTTGTGAGTTGTGAATTAATTATTTAGTTCTAACACATTACTGTATTTAGTTTACGAGCAGTAACCATTGTTTCTTGTCTAATCCATTTTAAATAGATCTATCGATCAATAAACTTATTATATAGGATAAATAAAAAATTCCTATATTATATTATTCATACACTATTTTGTTGGGAAACGTACCTTGTATATAAAATAAAAAGTGGATCTTCCGCATTCATCCAAACTGGATAACATTTGTTTTCAGCATCTTCCACTTCATCATGCCACCAACAATCGATGTCATCGTCCCATGGAATTTGTGGGATGTTAAAATCATTTCCATCACTCGTACCGTTCACTCCATTCGTTTTTTCTTCAATACGAATTCAAAAAGTTAAGTCTTAGATTAATAAAAAAGTTATTTCTGTTTTATCCCTTCTCCTTTGCTAGTTATATTTTCATCTTTTGTTTTGTATCTTTTAGGTACATTTGTATCTCGATTTTTGCTATCCACGTTAATTCTACGATTATTATTAACTGAAAGTCTTTTTTCCACTATACCTGTTGAATGTAGCTTGGCACCGTGTGGATTATTCAGTCTTCTCAAATGTGCAACTACTATACAACACTCAACCACGTGGTTATACTTTTTAACCCTCTTCAAAGCCTCGTCGCAGATAGTCTTCAAAAATATCAGCTTCTCGCCTCTCCACACACCGTCAGTCGTAATCAGAATTTTCGCTTTTGAATCCATGATACGCTCCGCCAGCGCATCCGACGAGTACCCTCCAAACTAATTGAACAGTCGTTTTATAGCATTTTCCATTTTTATGACGACATTATGAGATATTAAAGACATTTAGTTTGAATTTTAATTAATTAAAAGTTATATGTTTCTTCTATCATACTAATGGCATTAATATTTTTTATATTTATAGAGATATATCAAGACTTAAAACAAGTTCTAGTATAAGAATAAAATAGCTTATATATTATTTTATGGTTTAAATAGAACGTTGATATTTATTTAACGTTTTAAATTTTATGACTGAGAATGTATTATATACTAAAAGATAGAAGTGATCTGGTACCCTTATTCACTAAGGTATTATGTATGACATTTTTAATCTATGGGCCTTTTAGCTTTATTGATCTCAGTTTTCCTTTATCGTAACTTCAACAAATATATCTAATAAATATAACTACACGTAAACAAAGTGTATATTTTTACCATAAAAAATATTGGTATTATACGTTGAGCGAAAGTAATTATTGCACTGCGATTTTTCTTTTCGTCTTGTTTTTTATCTTATATGTCGATGGTATGGCGTTACATGTGATATTACGATACGTCTGTTAATTATCTCGAACTTAAATGGAAAGGTAAAGTAAATAATTGCTAGCATTGCTCGTTCAATGTTGATGTGATTTTTACATACATCTCTTACACAATAAAAAAGAATTATATGACATTATTATATTTAGAGAAAAAAATTTTGCCCGGAAATTGAACGAAAAATGAACAGATATCAGAAAAATTCTTAATTTAGTCTTTTAAATATTTACTTCATCCTGTCCAAAGTATGCACGCATACGTAATATTTATAGCTTGAGTAATCTACATGAACCATTTCTGATTTTCTAAGTAGCAATAATACGTCAATGCTAACTCAAAGCGATACAAATTTACAAATCAAATAGTTAATAACGAGCTTTGTACGTTGTAAGTCAACAGAAAACCGCATTATGTAAAATGAGATAGTCTAAGGTTCTATTAAGCCACGATTTGAAATCTCATGGTTTCTCCGGAATTAACAGAAAAATTCTTTACCACTACGCTGTGAACAGCACCGATTCTGGTACACGCGAGCATGGCAATAGGCAGTTCCAGGATCATAGGCATGTAAATTGCAACACGATCTCCCTTCGTCACTCCTTTGGATTTTAAGACATTTGCAAATCTGCATACTTCCTCCAATAGTTTTCTGTACGTCAGACGTGAATAATCGTCCGGGTCGTTGCCCTCCCTAAAACATAAATACATCACTCGATTAATTCCTGACAAACATCATTCGTTGTTACTTTTGAACCGAATTGAATACTTCTAAGTAATCCTCATGACGAAGTATACTTGTCTATGAAAGATTGGGAACACAAGTGTCAATGAAACAATTACCCACTACTAATTGATCTGTACTTTAGGAATACGCATAATGGAATAAATTCAGTTGCATAAACTATTTTTCGATAAGAGATCCTCTATTTTTGTATTTATCATAAGTGATCAAATTTATTACATAAATTATAAAAAATTAGTATGCATCATCTAATAAGTAACAATAGTTAAAAAATGATTATTAAACCTGCAACATCTCCACTCTAATTGTTTAAAATTAATAATCAGTTTAATTCTCAGTTCACGCACGTGTGTTAGAGAAGTTTAAAGTTCAGGTTTCATGCGTCTCAAACATTTCCATGAGTTAGAATATTTTCGTATGTGCTTTGTCCCGACATTTCTGACTAAATTCAATTTTGTCAATGCCTAGTAGACTTAGCAGCTACGACCTTATGAATTTTTGCATGCATCTTACGTGACGCTAAGGAACGAGTTTCTATTTGAATAAATACATTTTAAGGCCATTCAAAATCTTTTTTCATAATTGATTACACTTGATTACAAGAATGATAGTAAATATAACTGCATTTTAAATGTGTTATAAATCCTTAATTAGTATATTTTAGAAACAAAACTTCTCTCTCTCTTTTTCTCTTTCTCTCTCTCTCTCTCTCTCTCTCTCTCTCTCTCTCTCTCTCTTTCTCTGAATAAATACACATTAAAACCATTCAAAGTCTCGTTTTTAGAAATAATTTTCTTTTTAAAATAGTGCTTGTTTATGAAAACGACAATACAATTGCCTCCTGAATATATTTACATTAGTTACCATGAAATAGTACTTTGCATTTAAAACAACAAATAAAAATTTATGATTTCACGTAAAATTCAACAATTTTACCAAGTTTTTATGTAATATCATTTGTACTTGACTGCTTGTTTATCATAGTATTTACGAAGCTACGATCGACGTATAATACGGTCTAATGATAAGAATCACATCTATACCCGTGGCTATAAAAAAGAATGATTAACGAATAGATCTATGTCATATACTAAATATCAGTACGATCACGTGAAAATTGTAATCCCTATTCTTTTACTAACTGATTTGATAACATGCTCAGTTAAAGTTCAATAACAAAATATATTCTTCTTCGAACAGTGACTTTGTTTTATAACAACATTTTCTACATTAATAGTAACTTTTTAACGGTATTTTAATTCCATACATGCTTTCACACGTATACCTTTTCTGGATTTAAATTTGTAATTAATAGTTACTTTCAGAACATTCCTTTTGCACTAAATTATACCATATTTATATTATATTTTATATCATATTTTTATATTCCGTTTTAAAGATATTGTTTTCTGTGAACAAGATTATCTCCGAGTATTTCTGCCTGTATCCAATACGTAATTTTTACTTTTATCCGTATCTACTAGTAGAAGTACTTAATAGTACGAATAATATCTGCAGCCTAAAAAAGATATCACGCAATTAAATGTTCAATGGGAAATACGTAATACCCACAAGCCTTGTGGAAATAAGAATTTCAATAATCACGATAAGTAATGGAAATACTTTGCTTTTGTATAAACAATTAAATTATACATTCCATAATTTATATAATATTCGTAATTGCCTTCTTTTGTTCATTTACTCAATGATGTAAACAGCTATCAATCAAGAGTTTTAAAGAATTTTATAATTCCTTTGCGTTATGTAAGTCTATTCGAATTATATTCGTAAACAATTATATCACGCGCGCAAACTTTGATTTTTGCAGCTGCCACGTTTTGAGAAACACATAAGAGAGGCATATTATCCAATCACGTGAACTAACGTGATCATACCACGTGGACACGACCAATCAGGATATAGTAACTGGTAGTGTGCCAAATTTTGAACGAATAGCAGAGCATCGTACGACAGGCACAAACGATAGAATAGAGAGAACCAGTATCTGACTCACTGATCGATTCTATGAGCATAGGATTTCTCCACTAACTTTTCTACTGCCGCTCACTATCTAAAATGATAGCGATAGAAAAGTAGAAAATCGCGACCCGTTGAAAAGTATTCAATATTCGATACATGGTATAGTCTGGTATAGCAATTGCTGAACATTTCTTCTAGTAATATAAAATTAAAATAACTGTATATACAAACGAAAACTAAAAAGTACAACATTCATAAAAACAAAACAAGAATGGATAAAAAATTTTGTTCACGTAACTTTCGTTTTGGAGGTCTTAATCAAAGTAATATATTCAGAGGCGATATACATTTTGTATCAAATATTAGTTTTATGACATATAAATTATTAATCTCTGTTGGTAATACATTTTTGTGTTAAAGTTTATATTAGATCATGTTAGAACTTTTAATAACTCCAACAAGATAGATATACAATATACAATAACGTAATTTTAATATCAAATTTACAATAAGAAATGACTGAAATACCTTAAACTGATTAATTTTAGACAATAAATAAATTAACCAATATAAATACCTTTTTCAGTTATAACTGCTTTATCACGAATAAAAGCAAATTAATATCAAGTTCAAAATAGAAATATTTTTCAGAAATCAAACAATTTTTATCTAGATCTAGTTTACAATGTACTACTTCTGTAGGAATAGACGATATTCCTGTTAGAATATTAAAAAGATATTTGGAAAAAGAATTAGAGAAGAGTACGTTGTGGAAATGCTTGGCTCAGTCAGTAATTTCACCTAACACTTTCCAAATCGCGTCCCAACACGACGAATAGTAAGTACTACAATGAAAATAAAGAAATTGTATCACTTATACAACACTTGAATGACTTGCGTGTATAAACGACGGTATATTTTGCATAGCAATGAACCACTGAAAGCAGCACCGTTCAAACGGACGCTTTGAATAATTGTATTTAAGCTATTTAGTTCAGAGAGATACCAAGTTGTGTTACGTGTGGAATGAAAGTCCCTGGTGAACGTAAAAGCGTACACGCATAATGTTTTATGGTCTTTCAATAATAAGCACAGGAGCTACTACGCCAGAGCGCTGGTTCTGTAACGGCAGATTCTTCTAGATTTTTGCGCATACTCGCGAGAGGTTCGTTTCAAGTTCATTTAAAAACGAAATACGCCCGTGAATTTTTTGTTTGTGGAATTTCTACGTTCGTTAAAACATTTGTGTAGTTAAGTACATGGTGTTCTTGTTGAATATTCATACAGATTTCTCGTGAACGAAAAGCAAGAAAGTAGAATATTTTATACATAGTACTTAAAAAATTAGAATTTGAAAGAAGGAATTTTTGAAGTATAACGTAATATAAACAAAAGTTTGGTAAGAAATCTTTTTGCTAATTCCACGAATATCATTAAGTGACGATATACGAAAAGTGAGATTTCTTTTGAAATCGATTTCAATGTTACAGATAATGTGTTATAAAATAAAAATGTGAAACAAAATTAAATATTAATGAAATTCGTGCTAATAATAAGTCAACACTTTTGTTAATAAACTGAGATAATCCGTTTGGTTGTATGTATGTTAATCTTTGAACAAAGGTGTCTTCGACTGCTTTTAACGCCTTTTTGATGATATATTGAACATCTGCGATATGAATATTGAAAGTAATTTGTTTTATTACATATATATTTATTTAATTGAACAAATAAAAATCCGATGAAATATTAATTACTTAAATATGTGTATCTATACAACGTAACGTACGTAGATATTGACGATATCATTTAATGAAAAAAAAAGAAGAAACAGAAAAGAGTACACATATAAATTACTCTTATCACTCCTTATTCTCAGACAAATATATCGTGTATTCCTTTTTTCACGCGCATCAGTTACACGAATCAATCGAATGTACGGCAGATTTCATAACAATTAAAATTCCTACGAATTGACCGATAAACGAATAACAAAAAGAAACGAGACACCTTACCAATAAAACGCAATCTTGTCGCCGTTTCCACTCTTCACATTTTTGTCCAATAGGTTGAAGCTGATGTTTGTTGACGCACCCTCCATCCATTTTATGAAAATATCTCCCTTGCTCAAGTCGAAATTATATGAAAAGAATTTATCATCCACTGCCGGAGTTTCCCAATAAAACTGTTTTGCAATTTCGCTCCAGAATTCTGTCGGATTCTTCACAGACCTAGAAACGCAAAAGACCATGAGCAATCTTGAAAGAATTTCTTTTAATATAGTTAAAGGTATGTCAAAAACAAGCTTGTTTCATGGATGGGTTACGTTATATTCCACATGGTTTATCGTTATAATTCTTGTAATATATTGATAATCAAGAAATGATTGATATTGGTACAATAATAGATCCTTGTTCTTTCATGTGAGAAAATAAAATGTGTAACAAAGAGTCTGATTAATTTCGATTGTGATTTAAACAACGAAAGAAACGAAAGGATTAGAAAATATCAGTTTTGAAATTGTTAATACATTTTAAATGATTGTAAGACTGAAGAATGAAAGATCGTGATAAGATTAAAATAAAATAAGAGATGGAGAAGTGAGAAAACGAGATTAAAGAATGATTTCAAAAATATTAAACAATTAGTCAGTGATGATAATAGTAAGCTTCATTGCACTGTCGCTTTTGTGGTGTTACAGTAAGTTATAGGTAACACAGATGCGATACAATGATTAATTAGATTTAAATTTAGATAGGTTTTATAGGAAGTTAAAAAGCAAATTTCTTTACGCGCTATCAAAATGAAATGTTATTGAAAGGATGATCGATTGATATATCGATAGTATTCTATGAAAGAACCATTCATTCAGTAGGCTCTTACAGTTTAGGAGAAAATTTGAATGACAAAGGTAAGAAAATATTTCAATTTTATTAAGTTAAAAGATATTATAGATTTAATTATTACTGAATTAGTCATAGATGAATGTGACAGCCCATTTTTTATGAAGATGTAATTACATACGATTTGGAGTAAAAAACACTTCCTTTGTGAACAGACAAAAGATTCATCTAAGTTGAAAGTTTTTTCGAGGTCATTGAAGACACAAATCCTCAAGATGAGTAGAAATTGTTTCTTATAGAAAGACGTTAGACGGATCGATATCATTGTTCTATTTCCATAATACACAACTACCGTGTATCACTACGTAAAATATCTGCAATATCTAAATATCCAAATTTTCTTTCAAACTTTGTACATTTTTTTCTTTAAAACATTTTTAATACTGCCTTCGTTCTTTAAGGTACATTTAACAATTATAGCTAAAAGATTAAGCAACCCTATATATTTTAATTTAAACAAATAAATGAAAATGTAAAACTTATTAATATTTTCACTCATTGGCATTTTTATTACTAGCATCTTAAACAGTCATTTAGAAAATTCGATTCAATTATTCAAAACAGTTGATATTGCTATATTCAGATACTTATTGGTGATTATATAATCTGTATGGTTCCTGAAAGATGCCAGTACAAATCACGCTCCAAAATCAATTTTTCTCAAATAATAGCTCTAGCACATACACAGGGTGCACTTAATAAATACGTTGACACTTTATTTACGATTAATACACACACGTTACCATCCATCAGTATTCACCCTCTTTCATTGTCCCCTACTAATTCTAACACCGCTGCACCTAATTGCATAGACCGTAAAACAAATCTTCCATTACCTACGAATAAATGCGAAATTAGCTTCACCAAACAAGTTGTCAGTGATTTATAACTAAAACGAAACCATTAAATCGATTATTCGAAAAAAAAGATACTATTTAGTCGGAATTACAAATATGTTCACCAACTGACTCTTAAATTTCATATTTTCATTCATAAATGGTAGATAATAAAATATTAGGAACTTTCGACCGAGCTGTCCCTTGGTCAACATTATTGATTCGCAACAGCCTCAACGTTCCACCTAGAAATATCACTCTTCACAGGAGTGCCACTAGAATTTAAGAGCAGATCCCGATTTGTAATTACAAAAACTACCATTGAAAAAGTAAAAGCGCAGAAAGAAGTTAACAAAAAGGGAATGAAAAGTATCATCGGCAAGATGTCAAAGACTACACCGTGCCATCTGTCATCATCCCTCTTGTACCGACTAAGCTGGACAAGACGTCTCTTATTTCAAATAGAAAACACTTACTTTTCATGCATCTTTCTGTATTGTTCCATGCTGCTGCAGTGCGCATTTTTCGCGATTTCAGGATTGGGGTAGTACAATCTGTCCGCCATCTTCTTGGTTTCAGTGTTTCAAGTTTTAACCCTTTTCAATTCCACGATCCTTTAGCTTAGGGGACTCGAGTAGTTAATCGATAAAGTGTAGAGTGGAAATCCAACGACGACACTTGAATACGTAATTTTATACAACTCGTTTTGTACTTTTTTTTATTTGAAATGAATACGTTGCAGAGAATAAAGGACGGATACCACGATCAGATTTAAGGTGAACGGAGGAGGCACGGCAATTACTTAAAAGCGTGCACCTCCGCTCTCTTTTTCGTTACAGCTCGGCTGATAAACCGCGACTGGGTTTGCAATCTGGCAATACCGTCGACCAATGTTGGCGTCAGTGTTGAGAGGGAAGGCGCTGTCAGGGACGTATCTCCTGTCGTGTCGCTAGTGACCCACGCTGGACTTTCTGCACCATTTGATATTTTAGCTATAAAAAGATACAGAATCATATAATACATCCTGGAATCTCTTGCACAATAATTTGTCAAGTTACAAATTGTTTGTTATAAACTTTTTTTCTTGCAATATTATAATTTTACGTGGAATAGATAATCAAATAATTCATTATTTATAGAATTTAATTTGTTTTATTACCAAGCCTGTTTGACGCGTTATAGAAACTTTATTAATAGTAATAATTTGTAAAGTTTCACTGATAATATCAAACCCATTCTATCATAATATAAGATTCAGACATCATGTTTAAGTATAGAATTATAGCATGTATTGCAACGTGTTGCACACTAAGCTCTTTTCTTTGCAAAACAAAGTTCTTTTAATAGATATAATAAATGCACTGTGTGTATCACCAATGAAAAAATAATGCGTAAAAATAAATATTTTATGTCTTTGTATTGTGTCTCTTTATACGATTGATTTGGTTCTTGAACGAGGTAAATAATATTGTACATATTAAAATATAGTTATATAATGTTACCATGTACATTTAAGATAATATGTCGAATATACGTATTATATAATTTTGTAAACTTTGAAATGTAGTTTACCAATTGACTTGGAGTGCCTGGTCGCATGTTGCGCAATGCGAATGCGCAGGAATCAGACAATTCCAAACTTACCGACACGCAAGTAATCAAACTTAACCTTCTTATTGCCTTTTTTCCATTAATTGTATCATGTTACTTATTTATTATACATATAAAGATATAAATTACGAAACCGTTTCTAAATAAATTTTGCACTAATTCCCAGAAAAAATATTCTGGTATAATAAATATATTTGTCATTTCACAACCATGTACAATGTCTGCTAAGTATCAAATAAAATTATTAAAAGATACTATTGTTATGATAAAAGATTAGAAAGATTGGACTTAGCGAAATAAATTGTCAGCAAGATTAGAAGTTATCTACTGTACCGTGCGATCGGCGGTATTTCGGTTTGAATGCATCCATATTGATCATGTGACCATGCATTCGATATAGTGTGAAAGTACATAACCTTTTTCTGAAATTTTCAAAACAAAGAGAAAGAAATTTATTTTTATTGATTATATGTAGTTGTATGGTATTCCCTAATACATTTCTATATACATTTCTAAAGATAATATTGTCGATACGATATTATTGTGTACGTCCTGTTATTTTACCGATCC
This sequence comes from Bombus soroeensis, assembly GCA_014737365.1. Taxonomy (NCBI): domain Eukaryota; kingdom Metazoa; phylum Arthropoda; class Insecta; order Hymenoptera; family Apidae; genus Bombus; species Bombus soroeensis. The sequence continues at coordinate 6,702,125 of JACXIL010000171.1, forward strand.
CTGTTATTTAACCCATCTTACCGACGCCTTTAATTACGTCATTCTAATTTGAGAACGCGTAAATAAAGTACATACATGTTCCGAATTCATGAAAAATATTATTTCAATACAGACATAAAAACAATTTTTTAAATAGCTTAACATAATTTTCTACTAGCAATTACTTATCTCGTTAATAAATTATTTGTTTATACATTTTTATTTTTTGATGAATGATTTTTATTAAGTCATATGAATTAAGTAATTAATATGGAAACTATCTTTGATATACCAAAAACTATAACCACAGTAATAAGATAAAAAGATAGTTAAAAATTTAATAATGAATTGAAATATCTTTTTCTTTAAACTATTAATGCTCTTCGTATCGATCTTCGCATTTGCAATATTTCCAGCATTATTAGTCACTTACAAAAAAATTAGAATATCAATAGACTGATATATATATGTTCTCCCGTACATATTCATATGTGTATTCTTGCTTCCTCTAACCTCTTACCGACCGTTTCTATGATTTCTCACTATCGATAATGCAAAACGCGGATTTGATCAAACACTTCAAAACCACTGATACGATGATTATAAAACAATGATATGAGAGTCGAAGTAGGATCAATTTACATACTCTTACAGGATATGTAGTTAGAATTTTTATTGCTTTGTCGTGCACGTAACGGTGAACGTTATCGATCTTGAATCTGACAAGGACTCGATCATTGTTGAACAGTTGGTAGTCAATAAAACATGGCAAGGACTCGATCCAAGGTTCGATCGTAATAAAAAGTTTTTCTTGCTTGATAATTTTACACGCGGAATACACGTTTTGTTTCATCATTAATACTAATTTTGTTTATATGTTTACAGTATTTTTATCATTGTTTTCATTATTATTATTAGTATTAAATGTTTTGTAATAATATCACGTATTTATCAAAATGTTTGTACAGTATAAAGATATAACGAATGTAGTTTACAGGGCTGGACCGGAAATAACATTTTTATCTGACATTCACGATTTTCCATTTTCAGTTCATTAATTAAATTCTACATAAAGCAGCCCCGCGTCTCTACCGACTCACTCGAAGTTTTCTAAAAAATTCTGGCCACCGCTCCTGGTAATTTGAATAAGAAGTTAATTATAAACTTGACGAACTTTCTTTAGCAGTTTTCTATGTAATTATTTTCGCAGAAAAAAATTAATAATTTGATATCCAAATATTTGACACAAAAATTTGTTTGTATTATTGAATTGCATTGCGTGAAATAGTGTCAAACGAATAAAATTCTAACAGATGTGTGAACATCTGAAAGGAAATGATATTTCAAAAATGTACAGAACGATCTATTATATCATATTAATCATTGACATGTTTAACCATATAGATTTAATGCCAAGAATTAGATTTATTTTTCTAAGCTATTTTTCATGATAAGGACTATAGAGAAGAACTATACTCAATTACGGTAAAATATGATCTTATGACAAATTAAATATTTTAATTAAGGTATACACATACGTTTCCTTAATATGAATTTATAAACATAATAACATAATAAGGAGTTTGTAGAAAATATTTAGTTTCCTTCTAGGCCAAAATTTTTGTTTCATTTCTAAATATCTTTGTATTTTTTAAGCCTTAGAATATTAAACAGAATCTCAATTTGATAACAGACTTTAGAAGATTTACTTTATAAATAGAAATTCTAATTAAAGAAAGGACGAATCAGTAAGTTATAATGTTTGTAAAAATGTTGATTATTAAAAAATTACTAAAAAATATGTAATGCTTGCGAAAAGTATAATAATTATAATACAGTTAATAATACAAATTTTATAGGTGTAGAAATAAGGTAAAAAGGCGTATTACAAAAAAGGTTTAACTAGTTTCCAACTGTTAAATTAGTATTAATTCCACGTTGACTCTTAATCGCATCTATTCGATAATGCCACCATTTGGCCAAGGAATAGAAGGACGATGCTAAGTGGTATTCATTGTCCCATTTTATACACGTACAATATGGAAAACAATACGAGATCCGGCAACAATTTCATTTTTTCTTTTTCGTATTCTTTCATTACTGTGGCAATTAATGGATGCGAATTACGTTATCTGATTTTATCGACTTGTCAAGTACACACTATCCCGGAGGTATTCGATTATGGGTCGTTGCATTTTTAGCTTTAAAAAGTACATGTAAATTTATCTTACGTATTATTATGTACCCGTGAAACAAATATTGACAATTCCCATCAACGATATCTATACAAAAGTCCATATACATGGATGTGACAACGATGAATAGATAACAAAGATAATTTCATTAACAACATTTTATCGAACGATATAATCTAAGAAGTGTGTACGATAATATATTTATAAAATAAAATAATAAACCAGTTAGATTATGTTGAGTTCCTTTTCTTCCTTTGTTTCTTTTTTCCTCCCATTTTCTTTAATTAATATAATATTACACATGTACTTATTCATTATATATATTATTGTATATATTATTGTATACTTAAACTTAAATTGTTGTATGTATTATTGTATACTTAAACTTAAATTGTTGTATGTATTATTGTGTACTTAAACTTAAATTTAGATTGTAAGTAAGATAGTGATTAATATTTTACATCATAGTATAAAAATGAATAATATCAACGTTTAATTTTCATATTTCAACCGAACTGAATTAGTATGAAAAATGCAGATTAATATGAATAAAAAATTATTCAAACAGGTTTGGGAAATGACAAAAGTAATTGAAGGTATTTCGCCTCAAGTGCAGAGCACTTTCTTTAAGTAGATGTCGACAACCTCGGTTTATCTATAGTTTGAAACGGTATCTTCGAGGTCTTCGACCATCGGCAGGCATCCGCTTGTTTGCAACCTCCCGAGAATTCTCATTGTCCATCCTGCATGCAAATGCCTCGCCCGTATCTTTTTCCTTTTTTTTGTTTACACTTATCTCACGTACAGGATATTTTTACTTGCCTCAATTGCGTCCCGTCGTATATAAAGTCGCGGGAGGATTCACTTGGGACGCTCACACCTGTCTTGTATCTCGAAACCGTCAAGTTCATTTCAGACGGAAAAGAAAGCAATATCGATTAGTCTCCGTTTCAAAGTCTCCGCGAGAAAGCGCAACTTTCTCGGTGGAACATTGGCCGCGAATCGATCGCGTTGGAAAATTCTGAAGCCTCACTATATTTCTGTAAATAAAAAATTTATAAATTAGAATACTGACAGAACTGTTTTAAATCGTTTCGCCGTGCGTTAAAAGGATAGTCGTGTAACAAAGTGAAAATCGATAATAAAGGATTGCGAGTGACTGAAAATTTAAGAATAATAAAAAATTGAAGATATTAGAGAGATTAGAAAAATTGGAATACCAGAGAATTGAGAAATCGAAAGATCGAGTCGAATTGATCAAATATTGAACGTTTCTGAGACATATGGATAATACCAGGAACAGTGTTTAAGATCCTATGATAAATTTTCCAACGTTCGATAGATTCTGTTGTTACTAATTGTCGAAATGAAGTCAAATTCCACGACGCGAGCTATTCTTCTACATCTTCTTTTTCTTCTTGGATGTGTTTATGCCACTGACAATGAGAAGAAACGATACGATGGTTATAGACTGTACAAAGTTTTTGTGTCAGATACTACGGGTCTAGAACTATTAAGGAACATGTATGACGATGATGGTTACCATTTATGGCATCCACCGAGGATCAACAACACCGCAGAAGTGATGATCGCTCCTGCAAAGATCCAAGAATTCATGGAAAAAGTGAACACGTCGAAGCTTGAACCAGAATTGATGATGGACGACGTTCAAAGGTATATCGACGATGAGAATCCTCGTGGCAATGTAAGAGGTGGTTTCAACTGGCTCGGTTATCACCGATTGGATTCTGTAAGACATTATTTTGCATTATTTTACTGGATAAATAGAATTGAAATATTTTTATAATATTAATCCATAACTTACAATTCAAATTTTCTCTCCTTTTTTCTTCCGTCAGTTCAGTTATCATTGTTTATTTCACAAGTAAAGATATTTCGAAATTACCCTATGAAATATAAAAAAGTTTCAAAATAAAAAAATGGTATCACCATGGTATTGTGCTATTGTAAACAATAGCCAATATTACTACAATTTTTTTCGTAATATCATACTACACCGTTGTCACTCTATTTCATTATATTTTATTATCATATTTTCCTGCAATATTATTATTATCCCACCGTACTATATTTTCGCATTAAATTATCACCATCTTACCATTCCATCATACTAATGCGCTACTATATCACAATATACCGCAATACTACATGCAATTTACTAAGTATAAAATTATCGAATTAATTTATTATCAATTATTAAGAGTATAAAGTAAACATCGATAAATATAAAAACAATTCAATTTTGTTATATAATTAAATGATTTAAATGAAGTAATTAATTTCATCGTTTGTCCTTTTATAAGGCAACGCATTATTGATCGAACATCTTCCTTTCAGATTTATAGCTGGCTAGATTCCCTCGTAACGGAGCATCCTAAGATAGTGAAACCAATAACCGGTGGAAGTAGCTACGAAGGCAGGAGTATCAGAGGCGTAAAGATTTCCTATAAGGAAGGAAATCCTGGTATATTTATCGAAGGTGGAATACACGCTAGAGAATGGATATCACCCGCTGTTGTCACCTACATCCTAAACGAATTGATCCTTAGCGATGACCCTCGTGTCAGATATATGGCGGAGTCGTACGATTGGTATATTTTCCCTGTATTCAATCCTGATGGCTACGAGTACACTCATACTATGGTAAGAACGCTTTGATAGTTCTCGTATAACGCAAACAATGTTTAACTGGAATTTGCAAATAATTATGCGAATTAATATCGTTGCGAATACAATTGAAGGAATAACGTCTAGTCAGAGAATTGTTCTTACTCGCTAAAAAGGAACACTAGGTATATCTTGAAGATCTTGTATAATACTTTTGTATGTTACGCAGATTGTGCGCATTTTTCCAATCTTTTTTCCATAAACTTTCCATAAATGCACGAACACCCTCGCTGAAATTATAATAAATAACAATGAAACACAACGAGATTTGAATTGGAAAGAAAACTAAAAATTGTAAAATATACAGAAATCTAACATGTGGCATCGCTTTTTGTTAAAAGTCGATTTATTACTTTATCATTTTCTTATCGAGAACACTCGATGGTCAATCATAATTTTAATAAAATTAGTGTAGGTAAATCTATCCAGATAGTGTACCTTTTTACGCCAAATCTAGGTTTTGATTACACGTTCGTTTCATTCGCAATCAAAACTATTTACTTTGTCAACAAAAAAGATAAAGTAGGTATTCACAAACGACTTTAACGCAAATCGCTATTTAAACGATACTTCGTATGATAAGATCGTCGAACTTCTTCTTTCAATTATTTCATTCTGCTATCGGCCCGTTATCTGTAAAATTAAGCAAAGAGCTTCAATCAGTTGTAATTCTCTGTTTTTATTTTTTTGATCAAAGTAGGCTTACGCTCGATAATTGTGCGATGTAAATGATAAAAGAATGTATCTGCAAAGTTTTTTGATTGTTTAGAATCGTCTATGGCGCAAGACTAGAAGACCTTCCGGAAGGGGTTGTTACGGAGCTGATCCGAACAGAAACTGGAATTTCCATTGGGCAGGTAACGACCTAATACAGATAAAATAAAATTATCGCTACACTGTCTAGTTAATTAATACCTACTCTAGAATATTATCTCCAATTTATGAACGCTGATAAATTGTAAATCAATGTAGATAATAAAAATAATTGCGCATATTAGAAATCAATTTAGATTTTGGAAACATTGGGTTGGCAACTAAGTGATTGCAGATTTTGTCAATACCACCTAATGACAAAATCCGTAATCAATTAGTTGCCGAACCACTAATTATTTGTTTGTAGCATAAATAGAATGAAACACTCGCTGGAAGACAATCACTAAGAATTGAACTATCTGTATTTTACAAAGGAAATAAATATTTGTTCTTCTATATTATTGTATTATAGATTATTAGATAGCAGAGGAATAAAAGATTCTTCATTCTTATATCTTTAACAGTTAAAAATGAATCAATAGCAGTTAATATTTTCATTGGTGAATAGAATTGATAGATAGAAACGAATAGAATTATCAATTTCTAACATCAACGAAAAATCAGTGTGTTCTTTGTGTTTCGTTTAAAATAATATCCCATTGTTCTTCGGAGATTGTTTTTCAAGTATAGAAAGTATTTCCAGTGTAAAAATACTAAAGATTTCTTTATTATAGTTACTAGTATCTCACACTTACTGTTGAAAGATGGCGCTTCTGTTACGTTGTTTCTACCAATATTTTAGAGGGAGGTACCAGCCGAAATCCATGCAGCGATATATACCCTGGTGACAAAGCATTCTCTGAAACAGAAACAAGAACCATGTCACAATATATCGACAGCATCCATGACAAAATATTCTCCTACGTAGCGTTCCACAGTTACAGTCAATTGTTGCTCATTCCTTACGGGCATACTAACAAGAGGATCAGCAACTACAATGATCTCTTCCAAATAGGAAATTATTCCATAAATGCTTTGTTGAAGAGATATGGAACGCGATACAAAGTTGGCAATATCGTCGACATTATATGTAAGTTCATTATTCAAATAAAGTTAAGATATCAGAGTATCGTCGTAATAAACACTGTTTTCAAACATCGTTTATGATAAAATTAGTCGAAGGCAAAGTAACGTAAAAACATGTGAAATAGTGTGAAAGTAGAGTAAAATAAAATACGAGAAAATTTCTAGGCTTTTGTTTCGATCGACTTAAATTTTGTATTCCTTTCAGACGTTGCATCAGGAGGTTCGATGGATTGGGTACGGGGCACCTATAACATTCCCGTTACATACACGTACGAACTTCGAGATACAGGAAGATACGGCTTTATTCTGCCAGCAAGTCAAATTATACCCACTGCAAAGGAAACCTTAGATTCTTTGGTCGTTATGTTCCAACAGGCTGCAAAACTTGGTTATGGCACATCCGCGAATAATAGCACGTAGCGTTGAATTCCTACGATTCCGTGATCATTCAATGAGATCCTTTTTATACAACGTTTCATTCTGTAAAATAATAAACTGCTGTTTAATACTGTGTAACATCAAGGTTGCTTAATTTTAGCTACGAATCGCATACACGTAAAGAACCGTAGAAAAATGAAATGTATCAAATAGATTGTAAAATTTTCGTTGTTAAATAGTAATAAAAGAAATAAATAATTTTGTATTACTTCCAAAGAAAATGAATCGTTTTATAGCGGAGAAGATGGTCGCAGAAACCATACATCATTAAAACATTGGTTGATTACAAATACTGTCTTCGCACGCTTTTCTTATCTATATTTTCGATATTGATCTTAAAATATCGTATAATCTTTCACGTTCGTAATCTTCAGTTGGCACATTTACAGTAATCACGCAATTTACGATCGCTTACGATAATGAGATTACTTAAACACAGCTATTTTTGTTCTTCCAGCATTATAATTCACACGCGCTTCTTTAATTTATGCAATCTTTCGAACCAGTCATTCGCAAGCGTTACGATGTAACAATTTCTAGCACAATCTCATCGCGAAACAATGTTAGACGATCTTCGAAAGATGCAAATTGGATGCAACTGTGACAAAAGGATAGTGACACTCCATGTACTTGCTACGATCATAACCTAATACTTATTTACTTAATAACTTCATTAACTTGCGGATTGAAGAAGACGAGAGAACTCGTTACTCGGATTTTCAATTTCTTACTGTTGCGTATAATATATAATGATATATCATATATATAATAATAATTTCTCTATCTATAGATTCTCTACTTTTCAAACAAAAGATCTCATTTCCGTCCCTATTCAATTATACCATACTTACATTCGAAAATATTCATTACGTTTCTATCAATTTTCAATTTGAATTTTATAATTATAAAATATATTTTGGAATTTGATATTAGAATCACAGTATAGGTTTGTAGATTAAAAGAAGGAAATAGAAATGAAACATACCCATCTTCAATTCGAAACTATCGTCCTTCCATTCGCTGAACGATTTTATCCGAGTTATTAAGATTCAAACTCTGAAATTCTATTTATTATTATTTGAAAAAGAAAATGTTAAGTAAGAGAGATATCAAGCCAAGAAGCTTGAAGTATCCAGGAATTAAAAGTCGTCTGCAACTGATTGTGAAGCTACTTCGAATGGTCTGTGTAAGACCGTTTAGATAAAGAAGCACACTCGAAATAAATCCGATAAGGTGGACGTAGATCCAATAAGCTCTTTAATTAATCGATGATATGATTTTCGAATAACGATCAGACTGAAATAATCATTGGTGCCGTGTGCAAGTAGAACGTTTAAATACAGGGATGGAAGTAGCAGTGGCACAATCTTTTCTGGTGACCACACAGGGTAAGATCATTCATCGTGTTTTCTCTTCTATTTGGTATTTCTGCTCTCTTTTATAACTTCACTTTCTTGATTTTAACTGAAATTCGATTTTTTTCATTTTAATCGTTAATATTTAATTTTAACTTTATATCTATTTCAATGTAAATTTCTTCTCTGTATTTATTCGAGCGTAAAAAATTTCATCATCGTTGAGTTTTCCTCGACGCTTTCTCGATCGTTTTCGTAGAATTTTTGCTTACATCGTTTACATTCTATATGGTAGTGTAATAGGTTCAATCTTGTCCATTTCTTAGAAGAAGTATCATGTGGAAGTTAATTTTCGTCGCTTTGGTCGCTTTGGCGACAGCCGAGAAAGTAAGGTACGACAACTACAAGGTGTTCCGTGTTGTACCTCAGACGGAAGAACAGGTAGAAGTCATACGCAACTTGGAAGAAGTTTCTGATGCGGTATGTACATCTACTTTGATATAAATATCATTGTACGTTCAAAGAATCGACTAAAATATACTTCATTCCATTAATTTATCATTAAACCATAATAAATCAAACGTCTAGCTGTGAAAAATTGTTTGAAAAACGAGCCAAAGGTAAACTGTAGCGAGTCGATGAACTCAATCAATCTTCCAAATATTATTCTCTATTTTCTACGTTATTATTGTTTTTTAAAATTCAATAATAAAAATAGGGACCACGGTGATTCGATCGATTTAGTCAATTTTCATATTGAATTCCCAAAATTGCCATTTATTTTTCTTAGAATAATTATTCATATAATTGACATGAAAAAATTCTGAAATGTACAGTTCTCTTTCTGGAAAGAGCCAAACGCCGTCCAGCGCCCCGCGGACGTGATGGTTGCCCCACACAGAATCCTCGACTTCTACGAGACTATGAAGATGTTCAATATCCCCTATGACGTCTACGTCAGCGACGTTCAAACTTTGATCGACAGTGAGATGCCACCAGCTCAACCTCTGGCTACGTTCGACTTGAACCGCTATCATACGCTCGATGAAATCTACGCTCATTTGGACGATCTGGCCAAAGCAAATCCCGGCAAGGTGCAAGTGATCGTCGGTGGAAAAACGTACGAGGGTCGTCAGATCAAAGGAATAAAAGTGTCATTCGGTAAGGCCAAACAAGGAGTTGTGTTGGAGGCTGGAATCCACGCTAGAGAATGGATCGGACCGGCTACCATTTTGTACATACTAAACGAGCTTTTAACCAACAAGAATGCCGATGTCAGGACACTCGCTGAATCTCACGACTGGTACATCTTCCCTGTCGCCAACCCCGATGGATACGTATACACTCACAAGTCCGTAAGTAATTTGAGAAACTCGAGGAACTTTTAACCCTTTCGCTTCGAGTACCGCTTTTAGGCGGCATCCACGAGATGACCTGTGGGTACGAGCGCCGCATATAGACGAATATCCGCGCGACGAATCCTGGATTCAGCACCCCATATATGGGGCATACACCAATGCCATCTGTAGTCAATAATATATTTTTTCGTTATCGGCAGAACATTTTCTGTTGATTTTATTGATATATTGGATTAATCAATTCTTAAAAGTTACTCAGTGTTGAAACAACACCATAACGTTTTACGCAATATATTTCAAACATCCAAACGATCGTATACTGTTTCGTGGTAAAAAATCTGTTAAATTCATTGACAGTGAAACGATATTTCATATACGGTTCTTACGAGAATTATTGTTATTTGAGACTTAGGAAAACGTATATGCCACGCACACTGTGCGCATTTTTGGCGCGCGCTTCTGTTCAGTGATAATACTTCGGTAGACTGGACTACCGAAGCGAAAGGGTTAATATAACGCGAAGTTATGTTAGTCAAATCGTAGAGTTTTAAATGCGGATCTTTTCTCTTTTAAGATGTTCTATTCTCACGACTGTTGATTTAGAAGATCGAAATTTATCCCATCGTCAACAAATTTTCCCTGTTTGATATTTTTGTATTAAATAGGATTTCTAACGATAAAATAAATATCGCTGGAATCGTGGCAAATAATTCACATTGTTCGATGACAAGTTCGATAACGATAGAATAATTCGAAGTATTAGTTTTCCAAAACGAGGAATAGATGAAATTTCGATTTTATTAATAATATTCTTCAATGTAATAAGTTCGATGATGTTTGTATTTCAGAACCGTCTGTGGAGAAAGACTCGTAAACCATACGGTATCTTGTGTTACGGAAGTGATCCTAACAGGAACTGGGGATACAAATGGATGTGTAAGTTCTTGATAAGTAAACCTTAAACGAAGCTTTCACGTTCTTTGCTAAATAATTAGATAACGTTGGGATATATAAAAATTATATAAGAAACATTCTCTCTTTATCCTTCAGCTGGTGGTGCTAGCAACCAGCCATGTTCCGAAACTTACGCTGGAAGCTCTGCATTCTCCGATGTTGAAACGAAAAGTCTATCGCAATATTTAACGTCGATCTCTAGCAAATTCTCTGCGTACATTGCTTTCCACAGCTACTCTCAGCTTCTGATGTTCCCCTATGGCCACACCGAACAGCATTTGGAAAATTACGATGCCTCTGTAAGTAAAAGCATAATAAATTTATGTATTATTCTATAAAACGTTATATCTTAGAGATTTTTCTTACTTTCTCCGTTTTTATACATCTATTATATATCGCGTTTGTTGCATAGAAAATAAAAATAATATATTTATAGTACACATAGCGGTTTCGTTTCGTAAACATTATATTCCGATCTTTCTTCGATTCAATTTTGTAATTGCATTTATCGCGGAGAAATTTTATCGAAATCTCTGAATTTATCGCGCATATCTCGTTACTCAAAGAGTAATTGGTACTTCGCTTTACTCTATCTATAATAACGGTGAATGAGATACCATTTTTTTTTCGCTACCGATACTCTCGATCGTTTATCAGAATCTCGATGAAATTTGCAAACGCGAAGGAATCAGCTAAAATAACGAACGTGCTTTTTCAGCTGGAAATCGGTAAGAAAACGATCCAAGCTCTTGCTAAGCGCTACGGAACCAAATACAAGACCGGAAACATCGCCGAAACCATTTGTAAGTACACGTTTCGCTCATTTAAATACAATAGACAAAACAATGATCGCTAACTAATACATTACACGACTGATAAACGAATCGATATGAATTAAAAGATAATTTTCTTTGACGTGGACGTGAAGTAGTAATTAAACATGAAATTGATACAAGTAAATTAATTAATCCGATAAGCCTCTTTCCATTGGACCGATAAATTGATAACGATTTTTTCCTTGATTTATTGCTACGTATCATTTTCTACTCTTAGATATCGCGAGCGGAAGTTCAATGGACTGGGTGAAGGGAACATTCCACAAACCAGTCACCTTCACCTACGAATTACGTGACACTGGTCGCCATGGTTTCCTGCTTCCGGCTGATCAAATCGCCCCTACCGCATTGGAAACCTTGGACTCTTTAGTCGCCATGTTCAAGGAAGCTAAAGCTCGAGGATACGAATAAGCTACAGACTGCAGAATAAGCTACAAACAAGATTAATCGATATAAATAAACTAAATTTTAAATTTTTTAAATATATTTATATCATTCTTTTTACTTCCTTTCTGCTCGATTTTAACGCCGGATCTAACGCTTAAGACTCATGTACTCGGAGAGTAGAACAAAAGTGAGCGTAAAAATCACCATAACACAATTCTACATCTAGCGGATCGGTGGAGATCTGTAACAAAACAGCTGGTAGAAGATCGAACTTGATCTTCAAATTCAATTATTGCATTTTCTTCTATTCGTCACGAGAATCAAAAGTCTCGATGAAAAAGTAGTCTGACTTGGAAAAAATTGTTTAAGTTTCAATGATCTTTAAACTAACTTTATTCGCAATGTGCTACATCTACAGCGAGAAAGTAAGCGAGAAAGCGAGTTATCGACAAAGCAGCACAAAGCTATGGATCGGCTATCGAAATGCTATCTTTCGAAACTTGCCAAGAAATAACAAAGAACTCTCGTAGGAGGAGAGGTTTCAAGGCAACGCGATTTGCCGCGGCTAGATTAACAATTTAGTAATCAAGAGTGAATGTTGCAGCGTTTTGATCCATTATCGAAAAGTCGACTAGGGTAACAGTAGGTTATCGCTCTTGCTCGTATTTATATGCTAATTACCATCCGTATCGCTGTTTGGCATTGATAGTGGCACAACAAATGTAAAGTTGAAGGAGAGAGGCTTCTTAAAATTTTGCAAAGAAATCCTTCGTCATCTAAATGACATTATAAGGCTGACTTAACGCAAGATATGCCACTGTTCCCGAAAGCAATACAACTTTCCACCTCGTACACGTTACATCCTGTACAATTTTACTTTTTCTCTTTCCTAACGGAGATTCACGGTGTTGCTTATTACACTTACAACTACAATATTACTTATTATATGCTATACATTATATGCTATATTATATGCTATTACAGACATAGATTGACAAGAAAATTTTTAGAATTATTTTATTCTTCCATCGTCAACTGTCAAGAAAACATATTAACTGTTTTATGTCTTACATTGTTCAAGTAAAAGATATTCTTATTTGTACTGTTTTAAGTTTGTATTCGTCACAACCGTTTTAGGAAATTTGCGAATGCACGATATCCGTTGCCTACGCAATCCGTTGTCCAGTGGTAATTTAATGAATTACAATTGTTTTTGCTATAGCTTTCAATTCTTTCTTCGAGATCTTTCCTGAGTGTGTATGTGGAAGACTTGGTAGAAATCGTACGCCACCACGTAGTTTATAATTATCCATCAGGTTACTAGCTACCATCTTTATCAATTCTTCCGCAGAAACCTGTAAATAAAATTGTATATCGTATTTATATCATACACAAAGTAATGGCGATCATTTCTTAGGTTTATATTATCTTTAGATTAAATTATGTTATTTGATCATCGTTTTATAATGTCACTTCGATTTAAGGCCTCTTAATATATTTACAAATTACCAACAATACTGATTAAGTTAAGAGAGTTAGTATATTAATATACCAGCGTTAAAAGTAATAATAAATTACAAATTTAATTATTTATTATAGTAAATCAATATATCGATCTGTATACACCTCCTTATTAGGTACTTTGCTGACGAAAGCAATAGGATGTTCGTCGTCTGTAGGATGAGGTACACCAACCACCCCCACTTCTAATACTGCAGGATGAGATTGCAAAACATTTTCGATTTCGGTCGGCGTTATTTGGTGTCCCCTGTATTTCATAATTTCCTTCAATCTGTCCATGATAAAAATTTCTCCCTTCTCGTTATAATAACCTAAATCACCTGTGTGTACCCATCCTGAAAATAGAACGTTAATCTATTAAATTACCGAATCATCTTTATGTTTTATCGTTACTTAATTATCTCAATCTTTACGTTACTGTCTATTTATTACTATTTCCCAATATTTCATTTATTTTAAACCACAAATAAACTATCTAGAGAATGGTTACACCTATTTAGAGTTTCGATGATAAAATTAGCAATTGCAAATTGCGATATTTACCATCCTCGTCAATGATATTTTTGGTAGCTTCGGGATTTTTTAAATATCCTGTCATGATCGACAGCGTTTTCACGCAGAGTTCGCCATGCTCATTCGGACCAAGTGCCTCTCCTGTTTCAATATCTATGATTTTTATCTCGCAATTTGCGTTTACCACGCCACAAGATCCGCTTATGGTGTCCCGTAATTGTGTTGTACATATGCCTCCAAGCTCTGTCATACCTAAAAAAAAAGAATAAGTTATTTCTCACACCATTCCGCGTACCAACTTGTTAGTCGACCATTTAATCTCCTTATCTCACACGAGAAGGTAGATATCGTATAAAATTTCAGTTTCTCGTGTAGTTCTTTTCTACTTACCGTACGCCTGTATAACTACCGCAGTCGAGAAGTGATTCTTTAATAAATCTTGAGATTCTTGTTTCATCGTAGCACCACCAGTGTAAAGGATTTCCAAACTACTAAGATCATAATCATGCAGATGAGCGTATCGCGCTAACCGATTTGCCATACTGGTGCTCAGCATTAACCAAGTGACCTGAAAAAATGATAATCCATGAACAAAAAAAAATAATTCGAAACGAGTTGTTCGAAAGAGTTGCGCTTTCACATAAAAGTGGGATGAAGCTTTTATACTCAATTACTGCAGGTATATACATTAGTTTCCCAAATATATGAAACAACGACGATTGTCCATCGTCTTGTTGGTAATAATATGACTTCTGGCAGTGAGGGAAATGAAATATCAAGTATTCGCATTTTCTAAAGTTTTTGATAGTTTTAATAGATTTTTATGGAATAACTGAAAAGACATTTTTTCACTAAACGCGATATACATATCGCCGTGTTTCTATTTTACGATCACAAAAATCGACCGAAGCAAATTAAAATGCGATAAAATTCTAAATAAACTTAATTCTTTGTAAATAAATAATCGTTGATAAGTCGAGCGAAATTTCTTCGTTGAGATCATTTTTGTCCGAATTTCTAGTTTCACTCGGGAAACTAACAAACGATTGACTCGTTGGACGACTTACTATCGTAGAGACACTGACAAGTATCCCAAAATTAAGATTATATTATCAAATAGAGAGAAACCATGCAGTTTGCCTATGGGTGGTTCGATAATCTAAGAAATACATATGCACACATATTTGAGATTTGATTATTATTTATTTCATCGCTTGTAGTTTGAAAAAAAACACGTGCGTTAAATAATAAAAATATACCTTTCTATTAACTATACTATTTGTTTCGGCATATTAAAAATCAAAGTGATCATGTAGAAGGATAGACTGCGATAATTGCGAAATATTAGAACAAGGTTATCATCCCAAACAACACTTTGATATATACTTTACACGTCGAGCATAGTTTCCCATGATTTACAACCCATTAATTTTTCTCTTTCATTACGTTAGACTATATTATAGGAACGTATTCCTCCGTGATATTAGAATACTATTACTATAAATCCGAGTACCGTGATATTAGAATACTATTCGTGATGCATAAGAACAGCGAACGTGACAATGAATATTCATGAGTCAAGTTTAGCAAAAAATTTTGGTGAATATCTCAGGATTTAAAATCAAGCGGCATATAGGATAAAGTTGTTCAGAGCGACGATTTCGACACGATATTTTAAGGTGATCGAAATCAGTGAGGAACTCTCATTACTAAATAATTAGCAACACCTAAACAAAACGATTAATTCGTTAATGTCATCATGAAAAGATACGTACAACGATGATTAATCATCGATGCTTAAACATTAGCGACGTTCAACTATAAATACGTATTATCGTACCTTAAACTTTTCGATAATTTCACAGGTAGCTTTCTCGTCGAACTCCGGCCCGATGATCTTCTTGGTGCAAGAAACAATGCTTTTAAGACTAAGTAACGATCCACTGATCCAGTACAAAGAACTGAACCACAATGGGACGTGTGCGCTGAGCGAGAAACTTGCCCTCGGGTCCAATACATTTATAAGTGCCTTGTGCGAAAGCTGCACGCCCTTCGGCATGGCCGTTGTTCCAGACGAGAAAAGAATCAAACCCGTGTGATTGGGATCGTTGATCTCTCTGCATCGAAAATTCTTCACTGCCGACTCGGTATGCCCGTTCAGTGTCTCGGAAAACGGCGTCGTACCAGGATAGTAGCCGAAACAAACCATTTTCGGATGATACAGCTCGATCTTCGCAGCCTCCAATATGACCGTCATCGATTTCTCATTCGCGAAGATCACTTTCGGTTGCGATAATCCGAGAAAGTAACGAGCAAGTTCTACGAAGTTGTAATAATCGATCAGTCATCGTGCAATCGTATAGTCTTTTTAACATGCAAAGCAATTGGTTAAGTGAAAGAAAGATATTTACCGAATGTCCGACTGAACAAACTGTAAGGTACAAATTAAATAAAAAGTGAAAACGTGAATAGATTATATTCGGAAGCCAAACAGATCGACAAGCTTTTGTAAATTTCTCAATTTCATCGTATCGCGTTAATGTTTTAATTTTTCGAAACACGAACGCCTTACTTCCACGACTTATTTATCTCAAGCGCATTGCAAACGCTTATTTATCTGCAAGTAACAACTGAATTTTTAGATCTTTACGTCAATGTGACTTCTGAGCAGCACAGCCACGATCGATAATGGATTCTCTTGCTATCGGCTCTTCTACTTTTTTATATAATAGCTGCTCTATAAGAGAACGTTGATCGAATGAACGCGGACGACGCGGGAAAACTCACAAGTTCATTTTTATTAGAACGTTTTGGGAACAGATGACAAACTCACGATGTTTTGTAAGAAACGATTAATACCTATTTGATTGTTATGTTGTTCCAACTTAATTAATATTATTCTGCACGTCATCGTACTATGAATTGTTCGTTCGACTTTTTGTAGAAACCTTCTAATGACTGAGAATTGAATAATTTAGAAGCTTGGAAAAATTGCTTCAAAGAATTTGTTCGCATTTACAAGAGCTGAAAAATTCAGTCAGAAATTTAATCCAAGGAATAAAAAGAAATACCGAAGATGTATACTGGATATTGGTATTATACACACATACAGGATGTATACGTATAATATATATACATATATATATTACATGTCGCTGCTACATTTACGTATATACATATATGTGTATATATTATATGCCGCTGCTATATTTTGTCGGTATCCCCCGACCAATATACAACAAACGAACGCGATCGTGAGGAGAGGAGAATTTTCACAGTTTTTTATTCGTGCGATCTCCTTGGAGAGTTACACTTCGTCTTTACGAACAGTTTATACCAAGTGTCCTAGCGAAGGTTTTTATGCTTCAAAATATACTCTACGTTTTAACGAAAAGTTATCCCGTTGGCCGTGGATTCGTTATTGAACCTAAGATCACTGTCGTTAGCATCTCGAGTATCTAATCACCACGGTTATTTGTCAAATTCTGTAATAATCATATTTGATGACCAGTA
>JACXIL010000172.1:0-120513 GCA_014737365.1 Bombus soroeensis
TTTCTAAGACAGTTCTATTGTCTTAGACAATTGAAGTTCTAAGACAATTCTATTGTCTTAGACAATTCAAGTTCTAAGACAATTTAAATAAATAAAGGAAGAAACAAGTTCACTTAAATACCAGTTTTATTCACACTATTGTTGTATTTTCTAATTTTTAAGTGTATGATGTATCTTGAAACAATCTCCAGGATGCAATCCTGGTTTTCTAGGACATTTTTAAGACAATTTAAGTTCTAAGACGATTTAAATAAATAAAGGAAGAAACAAGTTCATTTAAATACCAGTTTTATTCACACTATTGTTGTATTTTGTAATTTTTAAGTGTATGATATATCTTGAAACAATTTCCAGGATGCAATCCTGCTTTTCTAGGACATTTCTAAGACAATTCGAGTTCTAAGACAATTTAAATAAATAAAGGAAGAAATTAATTCACTTGAATACCAGTTTTATTCACACTGTTGTTGTATTTTCTAATTTTTAAGTGTATGATATATATTGAAACAATTTCCAGGATGCAATCCTACTTTTCTAGGACATCTATTGATTTGGACATGAAAGAATATGGAGTGGGACACGACAAAGGAGCTCTTGAAATAAAAACTGATGTCACATTCGGCGTAGGAGTGCAAAGGATTAATTTATGACAGTTTATTAACGTGGCAAATTTTCATTTGGATATAAATAAAAAAATGTACTTGGTAATATAATTATTTATATCTTACACACATGTAATATGTATATACACATAATGCAAATGTGACTGATCTCTTCATCAGCCACCAGCCTAAACCGCTGTGTCTAGAGACATTAAACTTGGAAAATATATTTATTTTTTGATATCGGATAAGAAAGGATTTTTAGAAATGTGGAATTTAAAGCTATAAAAACAAGGTAAAATGTTCTATTTACTTGATAATCGCATTTCTATGTCCACTAAAGTTAGAGACCTGAAATTCAGCGTTTCAAGGTTTTTCGAAATCCAACCCTTACGGGGGTGAAAGGGGGGTAAATCTTCTCAAATGATAACTGAACTTAAAAACGTGAAACTTGGCATACACGATCGTCTCACTAAAAATAACCAAATTCGTGTTTTAGCGTTTTCTGAAATTCTTATGGGAGCGAAGAAATGCGAAAAAATCAAATGTAAGTGAAAAAAACGAAAGTTGCAGGCTCGAAATTTGGCTCGTCTACTTCCCATTAAAAATACACACGTTTTTCCAGATTCGACCCTTCCAGAGGTAAAACGTGTAGTGTGTTTTGTCCCGAAAGAATAAGCGTGTCTTTGTATCCATGAAACCTGGAGATTTGGCATCAGACGAACAAACTCTTCCTTAAAAAAAACCCACGTTTCAGCGTGTTTCGAAATTCGACATCCAAAAGAAATTGAAACAGACGCCAAAAAATATAAATTAGAACGCTGTGCGTATATTTAAAACACACCTTTGACCTGCTGCTCCGTAAAAAGAACGATATTTATATATTGGCTTGGCAACTAAGTGACTGCGGATTTTCTCAATACCAAGTAATGACAAAATCCGCAGTCACTTAGTTGCCAACCCAATGGAACACATTTAGAACGCACTACGACGGATCGTTTTATATTCTTCCACGTTCTCCATCTTCTGTCTCTTCCTTTTGCGCGTCTTATTCGATGCACGTTAAACGCTAAATCCTCCCTTACGCAACACCGCTAAGCGTGACTCTTACAAAGATCGCAATTTCGGCGACAAAATTGCGAACGAAGGGTAGCGTGCCAACGCCTGTGCCACATTCCACTCAACGTAAGGAGCAACCGCGAATACAGCGCAGCTGCAGTATCTCGATTTCCCTTAAATGGAGTGTCGCAGCACCGTAAGCTCTTACCACGAAAGCATTAATTCGATCCCCTTTAACACTACAACTACCGATAGTTAACACGAAGCTATTTTTACCAAAACCAGTGAAAATGACTGGTCTGAAAAAAATACGTAATAATAGAATATTTTTATATTTTTCGATTTATTACTTTCTTACGGAAACAATTCCATGTTATGTAGTACATTTTTGGTATTATTAATCCATCTGGGACCATGATCGACCTAAACGAGGGTTGACACATTTATAAAATTGTAGAACCAGTCATTTTGACTGCTGTGATATTTCTAGTGTTAGCATCTAGCGATCCAGCGATCGATCCGCAATTTTCCTGATAACTGATATCCTCATATCGAATGATACGCGGTAAAAATTTGAAAAACGTGTGGCAAGTTGTACGAAACGAGGAAGCTGGTTAATTGGGGTCCCATAAACAAATTGCAGGACTCCTGCACACTTTGACGAGTACCAGTCATTTTCTCTGCTATTGGTATAAGTAGCCTTGATGCAAAATTATTTTCAGTTGGAATATATAAAAAACAATATAAAATTCATTATATTATTCTTTTAGTCATTGCAGAAATAAAATATAACATGAAGTAGGAATTTTAAATAAAATTGTAAAACCACCCAATTTGACTGGTGTGGTAGTTCTAGTGTTAATTAACGGCTCGCTACCACCTGCGGACATTTCCGCCCACCTTCTATCGTCTTTCCATCCCGAAACACTATATCCAATGTCGTTTTATCCTGCTTCATTTTCCTCGAAAGCAGAGACGAGAGAAGATGATCGGTCGGACGAAGCGAAAATTCTAATTCGAACACAGCGATATATTAATCATGCAACTGCTTGATGGATCCTGTGTCAATGGATCGAGATTATCGATAGTCTCAGTTGGACGTTGCACGGCGCATTCTTTGGATAATTAGAGGCTCGTTGTTACGAGGTGCACGTAGGAAAAATGCAGTTGGAAAAAGAAGGTTCCCTGGGAAACGTTTGTTGCAGAGAAGATAGCAATTCAGGTTGAAGTTTCCAAGGTATTTGGTTGCATAGATTTTGCTGGAAATTTAGTCGAGAACTCGCGGTAGGAAAAGGCGAGCGACGGTTTTCTCGATTTTTGTAAGAAACAGCTTACTTTAAGATTCGGTTCTTTGATAACAGCGGTGTGTTTCATTAAAGATACCTAATTTAAAGTGCTAATTTAAATTAATTTAATCGGTTTAATTATAAGTAAAACACTGGATCTTCTATGGGATTACGAGTCTTCCTGTTTCGCTGATTATTACCTAGCTATATTGCATAATACATCATTTATGCTAATTTATCGCTACCTTATTTCATTGTATTCTAATTTACAGCTAACTTACGTCTACGTTGTTTTTCAACGATATACATAATTCCATAATCTATAATATTAAATAGAATACAAATTATGCTGCCTCTTACGTGTGTATTATCTTTAATATTCATGTATTGTTATAGAAAAATTGTTGCAAATAATCTTCTATAATATTCGATGTTAAAAACAGAAACTAATTCTGCTTCACCGCCAATTAAATCAAACGATTATCAGAAATTTATTTGCAATTAAAAATATATATTTGTCCTACCCTTCTGAATATTTGAGAAATGTTAATTGTCAGAAAAATTGTTGCAAATAATCTTCTATAATATTCGATGTTAAAAACAGAAACTAATTCTGCTTCAACGCCAATTAAATCAAACGATTATCAGAAATTTATTTGCAATTAAAAATATATATTTGTCCTACCCTTCTGAATATTTGAAAAATGTTAATTGTCAGGAAAATTGTTGCAAATAATCTTCTATAATATTCGATGTTAAAAACAGAAACTAATTCTGCTTCACCGTCAATTAAATCAAACGATTATCAGAAATTTATTTGCAATTAAAAATATATATTTGTCCTACCCTTCTGAATATTTGAGAAATGTTAATTGTCAGAAAAATTGTTGCAAATAATCTTCTATAATATTCGATGTTAAAAACAGAAACTACTTCTGCTTCACCGCCAATTAAATCAAACGATTATTAGAAATTTATTTGCAATTAAAAATATATATTTGTCCTACCCTTCTGAATATTTGAGAAATGTTAATTGTCAGGAAAATTGTTGCAAATAATTTTCTATAATATTCGATGTTAAAAACAGAAACTAATTCTGCTTCACCGCCAATTAAATCAAACGATTATTAGAAATTTATTTGCAATTAAAAATATATATTTGTCCAACCCTTCTGAATATTTGAAAAATGTTAATTGTCAGGAAAATTGTTGCAAATAATCTTCTATAATATTCGATGTTAAAAACAGAAACTAATTCTGCTTCACCGCCAATTAAATCAAACGATTATTAGAAATTTATTTGCAATTAAAAATATATATTTGTCCTACCCTTCTGAATATTTGAGAAATGTTAATTGTCAGAAAAATTGTTGCAAATAATCTTCTATAATATTCGATGTTAAAAACAGAAACTAATTCTGCTTCACCGCCAATTAAATCAAACGATTATTAGAAATTTATTTGCAATTAAAAATATATATTTGTCCAACCCTTCTGAATATTTGAGAAATGTTAATTGTCAAGAAATTTACTATTAGTATTTGAACAAATTTCCTAACTTCGCATACCATTTGTTCCCATTTCAATTTCGTACTGAATTGGTTCCTTTCAACCATAAATTAGACATTCAGAAAAAATGAACCTATTTTGTCCTGTGTAATCAAATTAATCGTTCGCCTGTGGCTTTGCCCGTTTCAGTATTTGTTTTATAACAATTTATGTCTATTAATCTGCGTTTGAACAGCCTTCAGGAATTGCATCGAAACAAAAGCGCTGAAACGTGTGTTTATTTATTTTTAACGAACAGTTTGTTTGCCTGATCCGAAATCTTCAGTTTTAGCGGATATAATGATACGCTTGTCCTTTGAGAAAAAAACACGGCTGTTTTTCACCCTCCTAAGGGTTGAATTTCAAAAAAACCCTGGAACACGTGTTTACTTATTTTTAATGAGCAGTTCATATGCCAAATTTCAAGCCTCTAACTTTAGTCGATATACAGATACGCTTACCCTTTGAGAAAAAAGCTTGGCTATTTTTCACCCCCGTAAGGGTTGAATTTCAGAAAGACCTTGGAACACGTGTTTCTTTATTTTTCATAAGAAATTCATACGCCAAATTTCAAGCCTCTAACTTCGGTGGACACAGAGATACGATTATCAGGTAGACATAAAATTTCACCCCTTTTTTACCCCTTTGAAGTTCGCATTTCTAAAAATCCTTTCTTACCCGATGTCTGCGTCATGAAACAGCTATCATGTCCAAATTTCACGTTTCTAGGTGCAACGGTTTGGTCTGGGCGTTGAATGAATCAGACACTTTTGCATTTTATATACCGGGTGAACGAATAAGAAGTATCATCTGAAATAACTCCTTAACTATTGGTTTTGTCGAAGAACGCGGTTTTATTTTCTAAATTCTTGCATTTTAATCGAAATATCGAGGTAACCTGGAGTATTTCAAGTGACACCGTATATTTCTTACAACATTGCTCGATCCGATTCAGAATTTTCTATAAAAAAAGAAGTAGTATTGAGTTATAATGAGAAATGTCTAGAAATGGAGTTGAAATCCGCTTTGGTGCATATTTCAACTGGAAAAGCGGGGAAAGACGCGAGTCGCTATTTTTGCGTTTACGTTGTCCTTGTCTTTTATACGTCAAATTTGAGAATTTCAAGTTAAAATATTTGCCACGCGGTAGATATTTCTTGCATATAAATATCTGTTTAATTAATCGGATATTAATAGCTTTTTGCATGGAATATTCAGTTTGGACAAGTAATGTCGTGAAAGATATACGGTGTCACCTAGAAAAATTGAGGCTACCTTGACATGTCGGAAAATGTGAAATGTAAAAAGATAAAATTGCATACGTTTGACGTGTTGCTTGAAATATAACGTAATTCGTTTAAAAAGTTTTTCGTTAAAAGCAATACGTTCATTATTTTCGATAGTACTATTTAGATATCAGTTACGTATATACCAGATACTGATACTTGTAGATAGATGTATTTATTGACTCACCCTTTATATGGATAAGCACATCCTTTTTAGAATTTTACCCACTAGGAAAGTGTATTTTCGAGTGTCTTTTTATACCGATACGTATCTCGGTCTCGTCACTTTTCACCACAATTGTACATATTCGCTGATAACCGAGTGAAATTTTTCAACAGTTTTTCCTTGACGAACGTTACCGCGAGGCTGACATTTGCCGACGTTGTCAGCGCCTTACGAAATTATCGGACGACTGGGCAGACACCTCCGGTAGGTTAAAATAATACAATTAAAATAATAAAATAATAAAATAATAATGTTAATATTAATTTATGACAGTTTACTAACGTGGAAAATTTTCATTCAGATATAAAAAAAAAAATGTACGTAATTCAATTGTACCATCTTGTTTATAATTGTTTATATCTTGCAAATATGTAATATGTATATAGATATATGTTGATAATAATTTTCTATTAAAAATAATTCCTTTATGTATATTTACTATAGTCGACTGATCAATTTATAATTTCTCGATAATAATTTTTATAATTTATAAATTCTATCGACTAGTTTATCATCTCTGTTTCTTTTATCTTTTATCTTTATCATAATTTCTGCTTGGATCAGTTGTTCTAATCGCGTAGGTAATAGGTTGTTCATTGCCATTTACAAAAATTCATAAAATCGGTGTTAATTTATGACAGTTTACTAACGTGGGAAATTTTCATTTGCATATAAATAAAAAAGTGTACGTAATAATTATTTATATCATACATACATGGAATATGTATATACACATAATGCAAATGTGTAATAATACCCAAACCGCTGTACCTACATACGTGAAATTTGGAAAATATATCTATTTTTTGACGCAGATGTCGAATAAGGAAGAATTTTTAGAAATGCGGACTCTAAAGGGGTAAAAACAGGGTAAAATTATATGTCTACCTGATTATACTTCTATGTACACTAAAGTTAGAGACTTGTAATTCAGCATGTGAACTCCTCATTAAAAATAAGCAAACACGTGTTTGAGCGTTTTTCCAAATACAACCCCTATGAGAAAGGGGTGAGAAAGGGGCAAGTTACTTTCTCAAAGGACCGTATCTCTACATTCACCAAAGTTAGAAATGTGAAATTCGACATATGAACTTCTCATTAAAAATAAGGGAACACGTATTTCGGTAATTTTCCAAATGCAACCCTTATGAGAAAGGGATGAACGAGAGGCAAGTTACTTTCTCAAAGAACCGTATCTCTACATTCACCAAAGTTAGAAATGTGAAATTCGACATATGAACTCATTAAAAATAAGCAAACACATGTTTCAGTGATTTTCCAAATGCAACCCTTATGAGAAAGGGATGAGAAAGGGGCAAGTTACTTTCTCAAAGGACCGTATTTCTACATTCACCAAAGTTAGAAAACGTGAAATTTAGCATATAAACTCCTCATTAAAAATAAGCAAACACGTGTTTGAACGTTTTTCCAAATGCAACCCTTATGAGAAAGGGATGAACGAGAGGCAAGTTACTTTCTCAAAGGAATGTATCTCTACATTCACCAAAGTTAGAAACGTTAAATTCGATATATGAACTCATTAAAAATAAGCAAACACATGTTTCAGTGATTTTCCAAATGCAACCCTTATGAGAAAGGGGTGAGAAAGGGGCAAGTTACTTTCTCAAAGGACCGTATCTCTTATCCACCAAAGTTAGAAACGTGAAATTTAGCGTATAAACTCCTCATTAAAAATAAGCAAACACGTGTTTGAACGTTTTTCCAAATGCAACCCTTATGAGAAAGGGATGAACGAGAGGCAAGTTACTTTCTCAAAGAACCGTATCTCTACATTCACCAAAGTTAGAAATGTGAAATTCGACATATGAACTTCTCATTAAAAATAAGGGAACACGTATTTCGGTAATTTTCCAAATGCAACCCTCATGAAAAAGGGGTGAACAAGAAACAAGTTACTTTCTCAAAGAACCGTATCTTTACATCCACCAAAGTTAGGAACATGAAATTCGACATATGAACTAATTAAAAATAAGCAAACACATGTTTCAGTGATTTTCCAAATGCAACCCTTATGAGAAAGGGGTGAGAAAGGGGTGAACAAGAGACAAATTACTTTCTCAAAGGACCGTTCTCTACATTCACCAAAGCTAGAAACGTGAAATTTAGCATATAAACTCCTCGTTAAAAATAAGCAAACACGTATTTCGGTACTTTTCCAAATGCAACCCTCATGAAAAAGGGGTGAACAAGAAACAAGTTACTTTCTCAAAGAACCGTATCTCTACATCCACCAAAGTTAGAAACGTTAAATTCGACATATGAACTCATTAAAAATAAGCAAACACGTGTCTGAACGTTTTTCGAAATCCAAGCCGAGGCTGAAATTTCCTGACGTCGCCAACGCCTCACGAAATTATCGGGCGACAGTAACAGATACCTCGGGCGGATTAAAATAAGCGTAATCCATCGAGAGGCGCGTGGGTGGACAGGCGCGAGGAAAGTGGCTTATTTCACCGAACGTAGAGAAGATTATCTCGAGCTCGTCCCAAGCAGAAACCTCCGGTTTCCTGATTCATAGGCTGCCTCGTGTTACAAGCTCCTCCTGTCTTCACCGGCAGCTCAACGAGCATCTTACACCGTGCACGCTAATTAAAATTACGCCTGGCTGAGCTCGGCTCGCACGCCTATGGCTATCGCGCGTACTATAGGAAATCGTAATTGGTACTCATTAACCGCCACCGTAAACGTATCACTATGCTTCGTATCCGTGGCCTGTTTACGCCAGAGAGAAAGTATCCTACCAGATTCCTCAATAACCGTATTCTTCGCTCTTGATAACTCTCTGTTGAATCTCTCGCGTTTTCAGGAAATCCTCGGCAGTCGTGTGTTACTGTTCGATATTTCCCGTATCGTATTATGTGAAAATTTTATTGAGAAAGTTCGTGGCGAGGGAAAACACTTGTGGTGTCTATTTGGCCGTTAGGGGAAAATTAACGAAGCAATGCGTGAGTGTTGCATTGTTACAAAGTAACGTTATTTAAAAATAAATGTAATTAACATTAGAACTACCATAGCAGTCAAATTGACTGGTTTTACAATTTTATTTTAACATTTCTACTTCACGTTATATTTTCCTCCACAATGATGTAATGACTTTCGCAACGATTACTAGAGAATAATGTAATGAATTTTATTTTGTTTTTTATGTACTCAAACTGAAAATAATTTTGCATCAAGGCTACTTATACCAATACCAGTTAAAATGACTGGTACTTGTCTTTGAAAATTGGTCAAGTATACTTGAATTTGGCTAATTATCTATTACATATGTATCTAAACTTAATTTATGACTAATGTAACATAACCTACATAACATCACAATTTCTCAAGCTTAACACTAGAACTACCACACCAGTCAAATTCACTGATTTTACAATTTTATTTAAAATTTCTACTTCATGTTATATTTTATTTCTGCAATGACTAAAAGAATAATATAATGAATTTTATTTTGTTTTTTATCTATTCAAACTGAAAATAATTTTGCATCAAGGCTACTTATACCAATACCAGTTAAAATGACTGGTACTTGTCTTTGAAAATTGGTCAAGTATACTTGAACTTGGCTAATTATCTATTACATATGTATCTAAACTTAATTTATGACTAATGTAACATAACCTACATAACATCACAATTTCTCAAGCTTAACACCAGAACTACCACACCAGTCAAATTGACTGATTTTACAATTTTATTTTCAAATTCCTACTTCATGTTATATTTTTTTCCGCAATGACTAAAAGAATAATATAGTGAATTTTATTTTGTTTTTTATCTATTCAAACTGAAAATAATTTTGCATCAAGGCTACTTATACCAATAGCAGTGAAAATGACTGGTACTTGTCAAAGTGTGCAGGAGTCCTGCAATTTGTTTATCGGACCCCACTTAACCAGTTTCCTCCTTTTCTACAACTTGCCACACGTTTTTCAAATTTTTACCGCGTGTCATTCGATATGAGGATATCAGTTATCAGGAAAATTGCGGATCGATCGCTGGATCGCTAGATGCTAACACTAGAAATACCACAGCAGTGAAAATGACTGGTTCTACAATTTTATAAATGTGTCAACCCTCGTTTAGGTCGATCATGGTCCCAGATGAATTAATAATAGCAAAAATGTACTACATAACATGGAATTGCTTCTGTAAGAAAGTAATAAATCGAAAAATATAAAAATATTCTATTATTACGTATTTTTTAAAGACCAGTCATTTTCACTGGTTTTGGTAGAAATAGCTTCGTGTTAACTATCGGTAGTTCTAGTGTTAATTATGTACAGGTTATCGATTGGCAAAGATAGAAGAAACGTGGTAGAATAACAGAGACGATACAGGAGGCGTGTTCAAAGTAAGAAAAAAGTTCTACGATTGGAAAAGAATGTTAATAAGAATAGTAGATTTTCAGTTAATCTGTGAAAAAGAGTATTTGTGACGTTTAATTACTTTTGGATTTCCTGAAATTTCATAAAATTGTAGCATGTAGATGGAGGAAGAAAGAGTAAGAAAAATAATGTTAAACGAGCTCTTGGAATTTTACGCTTTGATTTCTTGAAGTTTCATAAAATTGTAGCGTGTAGAAGGAGGTAGAAAGAGTAAGAAAAATAATGTTAAACAAGCTTTTGCAATTTCTTTGTGTAATGTAATGTAAAGAGGAAAATACAAAAATCGAGTAATTATTTAATTGTTATTATCAATATTACTATAATATAATTTATGAACGTAATTAAATAAATAAAATCTAAATAGAAATTTGTTTCGTCCAGCAAAGTATCATAGTAAATGCTGTTACTTCAAGTACCTCGTATATCTTTGCATATTGCACGTACTATGCAGGTTTTTGGAGTCTGAAATTTTCGAAAAGTGCGTAAACAAGCGTAGGTACACGTCTTTTGGAATATGTAGACTGCAGCTTTTTTAACGCGAATTTAGACTTTTCTATACATCGTTAAAGAAGTAGGACCTAAATAAACGTTCTTTTCAGCCTCTAATTATTATAAATATTTTCTCAGGATATTTCATATGTTCTTCTTGCGCGTTATACGTATTCCATTCATTTTTGCACATTTTATAATCAACATTTTTACTTATTACTATTATTACAAATTACAAATTATTATTACAAGGTGTATCCAAAATTCTGGTACAATCAGTCGGTTGATGATTCTCCAAAAAAAAAAAAAAAAAAAAAATAAACCACAAAGGAAAAGTAAGATTTTTTCGTTGAAAGCTTCGTTTTCGAAAAGAACTAGGTCATTTACCACAAGATAATTTAGGTCAACGAGCAGACCTGTGAACAATATTTCCAACACTTGTTACATTAACAAAACGATTCTCAAAAAGCACTAATCTACACATCTGATGATACAAACAGAAGCTTCAGCTACGGTGACCTTTTTTTAAATTCATTTTTTGGACGAAGAAATCCTACTCTTCGTTTTCCACCTATTTTTCCACACAGAATTACCATTCGATCGCTTGTAGAAGAAATGCGACGGTTTTGCACACTCTCTGTATAATCATCTTTATTTCCTCCATTACAAATAACCGTAGGAGACATATAAATATTGAAAAATTTATCAAAAATCTCCGATTTGCAGTCTGGAATTTTATAAAAATTTGGAAGAACTCTGAGATAGATGTCAACAGGAATATTTCATTATAACATTCGTTTCATTCTTTCTTGCAAATTAAAAATTAAATAAATAATGTGATAAAAACTTAATTACAAATAAATTTACTTAGACTCCTTTTGGTTCGTATTTTAGATACAGCATCGAATTGTCAATAATGTTTCATTGGAGCTTCGATCGTCAATCTAACTATGACAAATATACATAGGAAGCGCGTCTTAATGCCCAAAAATGGGCATATTACGTAACTTTAATGCAAAGTGAGAAGCAATTTCATATGAAAAAGGCGTCACGCGTTTCTTACATCAGCATGTGTTATTTGCGATGGAATATAATGCGTATGTTCGGCATTGATTCTGAAACCGGCTGAAAGGTTGTGGGTGTACGTAGAGCGAATTAGAATTGGAAGCTACTCGATGACTCGTACGCTTAGTCACCTGATGAATATTATGGCTGAATGTTCAGGTAACATGGACACGAGAAACGACCGGCAGGTTGTCATAAGCCTTTTTCTTCTTCCGGTAAACTTCCCTCTTTTCTATTGCCATTCTATATCCATTTGCAAATTAGCGATAGCTATATAATGACAGTATCATTTACTCGTCATTACACACGTATATTGCAGGTACAGTCAGCTACAAAGGTGTTCGCACACCATTCAACCAGTGTTAGCTGTTTGCGACCTCTTTGAAAACTTTGGAAAGTGCGTACGTAAAGCGTGTGGGAAAAAGTAAGCGATGACGAGTATACTCGTCGAGCACATAGTATGTGTGACTGTTATAATGTAGAATTTAGTTTTAATGAAACGAATGTTTTATTTTTCATTTTATTATTGTAATTTACTGCGATTCCTAAACTGCAATTTAAACAGCAAGTAATAACTATTTTTTAAGCGTGACGAGTATACTCGTCGAGTACATAGTATGTGAGACTGTTATAATGTAGAATTTAGTTTTAATGAAACGACTGCTTTACTTTTCATTTTATTATTGTAATTTACTGCAATTCCTAAATTGCAATTTAAACAGCAAGTAATAACTATTTTTTAAGCGTGACGAGTATACTCGTCGAGTACATAGTATGTGAGACTGTTATAATGTAGAATTTAGTTTTAATGAAACGACTGCTTTACTTTTCATTTTATTACTGTAATTTACTACAATTTCTAAACTGCAATTTAAACAGCAAGTAATAGCTATTTTTTAAGCGTGACGAGTATATTCGTCGAGCACAGGGTATGTGTGACGGTTATAATGTGGAATTAAGTCTTAATGAAACGACTATTTTATTTCTTCTTTTCTATGTATTCAAGTTCAAAACTACATTTCTTTTCTGGTGCTCTCGTCACTACGGGTCTCTTTCTTTCTCTTAACCAGCTAAGTGCGATTGACGAGTACATGCGTCGAAGAGAAACTTTGTTTCGGGCTGCACTTCACGCGTATACTGGTCGTGTAAAATAAAAAGATTACTTAATATAAAACATTAGTTATAAAAATTCCAAATTCTAGTAAGGAGTAGTAGGTTCAACATGTATTGTACAGTACAATGTACTTGCACAATGTATATTATACAAAGGTATATATATAATACATATTATATTATACACTATTGCTTTGTATAGTATACATTATGCAAGTAACAAAGTAAAATAACTAAGAACAAAATGTTTAGCATTATACTATAATTAGCAATTTACAATAAATTGTATAACATGTATTGTACAGTACAATGTACTTGCACAATGTATATTATATAAAGATATATATATATATAATACATATTATATTATACACTATTGCTTTGTATAATATACATTATGCAAGTAACAAGGTAAAATAACTAAGAACAAAATGTTTAGCATTATACTATAATTAGCAATTTACAATAAATTGTATAACATGTATTGTACAGTACAATGTACTTGCACAATGTATATTATATAAAGATATATATATATAATACATATTATATTATACACTATTGCTTTGTATAGTATACATTATGCATGTAACAAAGTAAAATAACTGAGAACAAAATGTTTAGCATTATACTATAATTAGCAATTTACAATAAATTGTATAACATGTATTGTACAGTACAATGTACTTGCACAATGTATATTATACAAAGGTATATATATAATACATATTATATTATACACTATTGCTTTGTATAATATACATTATGCAAATAACAAAGTAAAATAACTAAGAACAAAATGTTTAGCATTATACTATAATTAGCAATTTACAATAAATTGTATAACATGTATTGTACAGTACAATGTACTTGCACAATGTATATTATATAAAGATATATATATATAATACATATTATATTATACACTATTGCTTTGTATAGTATACATTATGCAAGTAACAAAGTAAAATAACTAAGAACAAAATGTTTAGCATTATACTATAATTAGCAATTTACAATAAATTGTATAACATGTATTGTACAGTACAATGTACTTGCACAATGTATATTATACAAAGGTATATATATAATACATATTATATTATACACTATTGCTTTGTATAATATACATTATGCAAGTAACAAAGTAAAATAACTAAGAACAAAATGTTTAGCATTATACTATAATTAGCAATTTACAATAAATTGTATAACATGTATTGTACAGTACAATGTACTTGCACAATGTATATTATACAAAGATATATATATAATACATATTATATTATACACTATTGCTTTGTATAATATACATTATGCAAATAACAAGGTAAAATAACTAAGAACAAAATGTTTAGCATTATACTATAATTAGCAATTTACAATAAATTGTATAACATGTATTGTACAGTACAATGTACTTGCACTATATGTATCATACAAAGTGATGTTGGCAACTAAGTGATTGCGGATCTTGTCAATACCACCTAATGACAAAATCCGCAATCATTTAGTTGCCAACCCATCATAGAAAGGCTATTTCCATAGGAAAAGCAACAAAGGAGACACGGTTGTCCATTTAGAAGATTTAAAATGCAGCTCTCGTTGCATAATTAAGAAAGACTGGGCGAAGCTTTGAATCATTAATGCCTGTAACTGCTTCAACGCCGAACAATGCGTACACGAATTAAAGCGGAATCGCCTACCGGTTCTAAACGGACGTGTGCCTTTCTAACTGTTGGCGGCGCACAATGGGCCGAGGGGAGGACCGAGCGAATAAAAATCTGCGCCATGAATCACGGCTCACAATAACAGAAAATTTTGACTGGTCCTAATTTAGTCGCCAGATAGCCTGCTGCTGTAGCTTTAAATCTTCCGCCACTCTCAGAATAAATGATCTCCGTTTTCAAATTAACTATTGTCCAACGTTAGGTAAGAGGGTCAACTAGTCTCTCGGCTTTGCTTTATTTCCACAACGAGTATCGTTCTCGCGTGCTGTTAGCGATACAATGAAGTAGCAGTGGTGGAAAAATAACTTGACCTAAGGCAATAGCCAAGCACACCACCTTCACGAGGTTACGATAAGTTTTACGTGCATGGCTCGTGGCAACTAAGTGATTGCGGATTTTGTCATTACCACCTAATGACAAGATCCGCAACCACTTAGTTGCCAACCCAATATATTGCAGGTCACACGATTGTTATCAACATGATACGAAATTGTTTGCACGTTTCTGAAATGTTTCGCTTTTAAAAACTAGCGATATAAACAGTCCTTTTCTGTAAAAAAAATATTTCATAAAAATTACTAGCACTCGTAGTGTGCCAATAAGTAAACTGTCTTATATCTGTCACTATAGATTTCATAATTATGAATTTACTATCGTAATTGCATCGAAACAGTGACAAGGTCTGCTTCATATATTGTCTGCAGATTTTTCCTTAATTTGTTTCAATTTATACATATTTAACTGACTTATTTATACGTATATGTACCTACATATGTATTGGGTTGGCAACTAAGTAATTGCGGATTTTGTCATTAGGTGGCAATGACAAGATCCGCAACCACTTAGTTGCCAACCCAATATATTGCAGGTCACACGATTGTTATCAACATGATACGAAATTGTTTGCACTTTTCTGAAATGTTTCGCTTTTTAAAACTAGCGATATAAACAGTCCTTTTCTGTAAAAAAAATATTTCATAAAAATTACTAGCACTCATAGTGTGCCAATAAGTAAACTGTCTTATATCTGTCACTATAGACTTCATAATTATGAATTTACTATCGTAATTGCATCGAAACAGTGACAAGGTCTGCTTCATATATTGTCTGCAGATTTTTCCTTAATTTGTTTCAATTTATACATATTTAACTGACTTATTTATACGTATATGTACCTACATATGTATTGGTTGGCAACTAAGTGGTTGCGGATTTTGTCATTACCACCTAATGACAAAACCCGCAATCACTTAGTTTCCAACCCAATACAATGCACTTTATCCGGCCAGAAGGTTTTATCACACGAAAGACTTTCGATATCGTTCGTGTGAAAGCCGATGATGAAAATTGCTATATATACGTTCTTTGCTATTCTTCGTGTATCGTTAATTTGCATATGGCTGGAATTATCGTTCGTTGACAGATTGCCTCTGTTTCGAAGAATGTCAGTTCATAATATGCACGCGCTACTGTTTATCGATATTATCAGATACATTGAGCAAGTATTATAGAGAAGTATATTAAGTATATTAATTTAACGTGACTGTGGCGCGACAAATTGACGCGATGCTGCGACATCGATGAGATGAAAAGCTGAATAATTCATTTCGCTGTTGTTTGTCGTTCGAGTGCATTCACGCTAATTCTGCCTCGCGACTGTCGCGCTCCATTCGCAGTGCTTCAGTTTCGTTCAGTTTCTCGCGACGGAAAAAGGAACTAAATTTTGATATTCGAAACTGTAGGAAGAGTCGAAGAATTTTTGCTATATCCTGAACTATGGTCGGTAAAAATCAAAACTTTAAAAATCTAAGCTTGTAGTGTAAATGCAACTTAAGCAAGGGAAATTAATCTTGCGAAATTCGACAATATTAGTCGATCGTTTGCGCGAGAAAAAATGTTGTGATTTGTAAGAAACGAAAAATTGCCATCCAGTTATTATTGGGTTGGCAACTAACTGGTTGCGGATTTTATCATTAGGTGGTATCGACAAACTCCGCAATCACTTAGTTGCCAATGCAATAGTTATTACTTAAGTTAGTTAAGTTAAGTTAATTAGTAGATTTTCCGGCTTAAATGGTCAGTGAAGTTAAAAAAGGGACGTTTAGGTGTTAGAATACTGCAAATATAGAAATGATGAACAAAAATACGTACAATTAAAATTTCCAATTTAGAAGTTTCTTCCTTTCTCCAAAGAACAATTTACAAAACAGGCGATTCAGATCATTCCGTAATTTTAATTGTTCGATATCAGAAACATATTGCATTAAGTTATATATTTTACTTTTGCTACAAACTGCTACTACACAAGGTGTTGTTTATTCTTCTGACGAAATCCACTTGTAGTCGCAGCTTTGCACGCTTGTTCCAAGAGAATTTGTTAAGTTACAACAGAACATTGTTCTTTTATTCAATGTCAACATTAATATCTGTTGGAATGAGAGGGAGGAGAAATGATTTTTACGTAGCATTCGCCAACAGATGCAAAGATTATTCTCGGCATCGGCGCTACTTAAGCGTCGCCGTGTGTGGTCAGACAAAGAAATAGATATTCCAGATATTTTCACTGAGGAAAAATACTAACAAGGATGTGATAAACAGATTTTTGCACGCGTCCGATCCTCTGATATCAAGTTTCAGGAAAAATGCTTGTTACGTTGCTCTTTGTCTGGAATGTTCGTACAAATTCCACGTTGTGCCCGGTTTATATGTATAGGAAAACGTTGTACAAAATGTATATTTGTCTATTGTTACGTTTGTAAAAAAATTCATTAATAATACAACGAGAAAGATACGCAAGTAATTGAGTGAACAATGAAATATTGGGTTGGCAACTAAGTGATTGCGGATTTTGTCAATACCACCTAATGGCAAAATCCGCAATCACTTAGTTTCCAATCCAATAGTTGATAGACCAGCCGATAGACAATTAATAAGAAAATGCAACAAATGTCTAATTATTTAAGTAAAAAGGTAAATAGCACGAGTTACCAAGGGATAAAATAAAAACAGAAAGAATGTAAAGCGATATAAGAGATGGTAGGACAGAAAGCAATTTTTTCTTAGAAAAGAAAAAAGCAAACTAGAATTAAAAACCGAAAAAAATATTGTATGCATGTTTTAGGAAAAATCAGAAACTACGAAGCGATATGATAACGTTTAAATATGGTCAAATTTGTATGGAAGTTTGAAAACGTGCAATTTGACCAGCAGTGGTAGGTTTAGTGTTAAGTGAGAGATGACTAAGAGAAAGTCCATTTGTGATACGAGGAAAGACACATGCGTGACTGAATAAACAATTAAATAATTATAATAATTACTAGAAACTTAATCACTAAAACTACTTGCGGCTTAGAAAAATAGAGAAAATACAAAAAGTAACTAGATATAAACGTAAGTATTATAAATTACTAAAATACAAAAAATAACTAATTACTTAGATACAAACGTAAGTACCATAAATTACTAAAATACAAAAAGTAACTAATTACTTAGATACAAACGTAAGTACCATAAATTACTAAAATACAAAAAGTAACTAATTACTTAGATACAAACGTAAATACCATAAGTTACTAAAATTAAAGAGTAACTAATTACTTAGATATAAACGTAAGTATTATAAATTACTAAAATACAAAAAGTAACTAATTACTTAGATACAAACGTAAGTACCATAAATTACTAAAATACAAAAAGTAACTAATTACTTAGATACAAACGTAAGTACCATAAATTACTAAAATACAAAAAGTAACTAATTACTTAGATACAAACGTAAGTACCATAAATTACTAAAATACAAAAAGTAACTAATTACTTAGATACAAACGTAAATACCATAAGTTACTAAAATTAAAAAAGTAACTAATTACTTAGATATAAACGTAAGTATTATAAATTACTAAAATACAAAAAATAACTAATTACTTAAATATAAACCTAAGTACCATAAATTACTAAAATACAAAAAGTAACTAATTACTTGGGCACAAACGTAAATACCATAAATTATTAAACAATAAAAGATAGAAACACGAGAAGATACATAAGCAAGCGTGTCAACGATTAAACAATTGTTATTGTTACATTACTAACAATTAAGAAACTTAATAACTAAAATTAGTTAATAGACTGGCTAACAGATAATTAACAAAAAATACAAAAAGTAACTAGCTACTTAAATACAAACATAAGTACCAATTACTAACTAATAAAATAAGAGCAGAATGAGTCAAAGAATGAGACATACAGGTTCTAATGTGAAAGATCGTAGGAGTTGAAACAAACGAGTCGGTTGCAGAAAAAGATCAGCGAATGTACGTGCCCTATTGCCATCTATTTGTCAGTATCGTGCGACTGAAGCAGTTAAAATGATCATACAATGTACGGCGATGTGCAGAATCACATAAATTTTTGTATGGAACGTTCAGTTTAACTTTCTCTATAAGAACAGATAATTAGGCCACGTAATTAGGCTTCGCACGTACAAACTAAACACGTTGACTTCTATAACATATTGGGTTGGCAACTAAGTGATTGCGGATTTTATCATTACCCCTAATGACAAAATCCGCAATCATTTAGTTACCAACCCAATAGTACTTCAAAATCACCAAAATCAGAGAAGAGGTAGCTTTCCTGCAGTTCCTTCATTGCTTTATTGCTTGCTGTGCGACGTTGCTGGTTAAAAAAACCCACCTCCGATGTAACGTTCCGATAAAATGGCACTTGTCCCATGCTAATAACAAAGAGAATCCTAAGTCCAAAATAATAAAGAGAATTGCTGTGAACGTTCCACGGTAAATGTCATAATCAGCGCGCATCCTCTCGACGAAGATGACTCAATAACTGGAAGCAAGGTCGTGTTACTTTCCTCGGCTCGAAACGGATCGAAGTTTCAGCATACTCAGGCGAGTAATCGGTTTACAGTTACTTCGAGCGAGTAAAACGACTACGTCGACCGATGCTGTCTATAAATCACTTCGTTCGTACAACGTTTCCGTTTCGCCGATGATCATGAACGATCTGAAGAACGTTTCTAACGTGTTCGTTTATCGATGGCACTTGGCGATACGCGTTTCGCACGTTCCTTTTTGCCTCTTTAGCCGGATGCGACTTAAAGAAGTGCTGCTCGTGGCCATTTATAGATTTCGAAGGAGGCGCTGTCGTCTTGTGTACGCTCGTTACGCGCACGATCCATCGCGGATTCGTAATCGATCATTTCGACGTTCAACCTGCCCGTCTCTTCCACTCGAGTTCCTAGACGAAGCCTTATAGGGATGCAAGTGGCAGGCTGTGTCTGTTGGCAGTCGCTGTGGGACCTAAAGTCGTTCTAGAGACTGCAATTTCGATCGTGTCCTACTCGCCATAAATTACCTTCGCGCCGCGATTATTAATTTAAAAGGGCAGCTTCCTAGTTACTCGTCGAAATGGACATCTCGCTATCCGTTTCCACGCCTACGTTTATAATTAATGGACCGCTCGTTGCGCCTATTATACAGCGCCGTGTTACACGTCTGCTTAGACGTTTTCGGATTAACTATTATTAGACGATGGATGTTTGCACAGACTAACATTCTTACGACGAGATATCTCGTTTTGTTTGTTGGAACGTTACGTTGCATAATAATACACAGGGCGACTGTACTGTTTCCTACGAAACTACGCCAGTGTATACTACGAGTCGAGATGAGAGAAAAATGTCGCGTGAGTGAAGGTTTTGTTGAAACGGTGTATTAAGTTACTTGTTTCTGACGAGTATACTCGTCAAGAAGAAATGACAATATTTTGCGTTACGACGAGACCTGGCAGTAATCAAATTTCACAATAAAACAGTTCTTTCGTTGCAACTTAATTTTATATCAAAACTCTGTGTTTGACGAGTATAGTCGTCACGAAGAAATGGCAATATTTTGCGTTATGATGAGACCTGGCAGTAATCAAATTTCACAATAAAACAGTCTTTTCGTCACAACTTGATTTTATTCATAATAGCCACGCATACTCTGTGTTTGACGAGTATACTCGTCACGAAGAAATGACAATATTTTGCGTTACGACGAGACCTGGCAGTAATCAAATCTCATAATAAAACAGTCCTTTCGTCATAACTTGATTTGGTTCATAATAGCCACATATACTTTGTGTTTGACGAGTATACTCGTCACGAAGAAATGGCAATATTTTGCGTTATGAAGAGACCTGGCAGTGATCAAATTTCACAATAAAACAGTTCTTTCGTTGCAACTTAATTTCATATCAAAACTCTGTGTTTGACGAGTATAGTCGTCACGAAGAAACAGCAATATTTTGCGTTATGATGAGACCTGGCAGTAATCAAATTTCACAATAAAACAGTCCTTTCGTCACAACTTGATTTTATTCATAATAGCCACGCATACTCTGTGTTTGACGAGTATACTCGTCACGAAGAAATGACAATATTTTGCGTTACGACGAGACCTGGCAGTAATCAAATTTCACAATAAAACAGTTCTTTCGTTGCAACTTAATTTCATATCAAAACTCTGTGTTTGACGAGTATAGTCGTCACGAAGAAACGGCAATATTTTGCGTTATGAAGAGACCTGGCAGTGATCAAATTTCACAATAAAACAGTCCTTTCGTCACAACTTGATTTTATTCATAATAGCCACGCATACTCTGTGTTTGACGAGTATACTCGTCACGAAGAAATGACAATATCTCGCGGTGCGACGAGACCTGGTAGTAGTCCAATTTTACAATAAAACAGTCCTTTCGTCATAACTTAATTTTGTATCAAAATTTTGTGTTTGACGAGTATACTCGTCATCGCTTGCTTTTGCCACACGTTTTAGGTACACGCTTTTCAAGGAGTTCGCAACTGGTTAAAAGATTGTAACAAAAATACGAAATAACAGCAATGCTTTCTACTCGATTCTCCAAGCTTATCGAAATTTTTCATTTAATTTAATCTGATATCTACATTTACCTTCATCTTCGTTCAGATCAAAGTGTGAAAGAAACAGAAAAATTGAAGCAAAAGGAAGAAAACAGCTTCAAAAACTGAATGTGATCGTTAAACTGCGCGTCACAAAACATAATCGAAATATACATATTTAAATTTGCCACGGTATCGTGCCGGGAGTACTCTTCTGATCCTTCTTTGGATCTATTTATCCTGTAAAATCTTTGAAATTTTCAATATCATATCATAACTGAGAATTTTCCTCCTGTAAGTACTAAATTTTTCCCCTATTTGTTTATCGCGTCACGTAAATCGGCATAAAATTCATTTTTATTCGATTCTGTCTGTTGTGTACGTCCCTTAAAGGTATTACAAATTCATATCCTTCCGAACGACTGTGTTTCATGTAAACCGAGATGGACTGATCGTACGACATTTAACGTACGAAAGTATCGCGAATCATAATCGAAGAGTATTTGTAGAAGGCACTGCAAATACAAAGAAACGAGTTTCTCAGAAAAAAAAAAAAAGAAAAACTATGCATTAACGTGGGCCAAATTCATGAAAAAGAAGAACCTGTAAGCGCCACCTCTTACGATTAATCACAAAGAAACCTGAATATTTCGTCCGCTTAGATCAAACAAAATGACATAGACAAAAGCGAAGAAACAATTAACCAATGTAGAAGCGAGTTACGTCATTTCCTAGCATAATCAATAACAATTAGTCTTTAGTCCAAAAGTTCCTTTCATTTTATGATGAAATAATAGATAAACATTTTTTCTTCCGTACGATTTATTTTGCACTAATAAAACAAATATCCTGTGTAAATATTATAATTCAATAAAAAGAATATTGTGCATCCATTGCTTTCCGGACCATGTAATATCTGGCAGCAGAAAATCCACCTAAACGTTGTCCTCGTCAATGATAGTCCAATAAAAAAGATCCAACTTTTCAATTTCATCGCTTACAGCGTCTTCTACGAACACTGTTCGGTATTGTGCATCGTGGCGAATAGAAGAACCGACATAGAAAAGGACGCGCAGCGTGTCCATTTACGTCTGCTTCGTACAAAGTATGCAAAAGATACGCGTGAAGATCCGCCAGCTTAGCTCGCAATTGGACTATCGGTCGGAAAGTTTTTGCCGGCGCGGCCGCCTGCATAGGAAAATTTTCACCCGCGGCGCTTAAGTGTAAGGAGCCGTGACTTTCTGTTTTGATCCGCTTGAACTGGTCGCGGCCACTAGTTCTGTCCTCGTCTCGGTATATTTGAGACACGGCTGGTGGGAGAAGGACGGAGAGGGAGTCGTAGGGCCAAGCAGAGTGGGATTTCGCGCGAGTGAGGAGAGAGGGATGGCGGAACTGTCAGTGCTACATCGGTTCTCTTCACGTAAGGACGAGCCACAGGGATCACCTGCGAATCACCTCTCGTCGGGACACCACTTCTCAGCCAGGTGAGTCTCTGCTCTTTTTCTTTTTCTTCGTCTATTTCTCTCTCGCTCGCTCTCTTCCCCTTTTTTCCACGCTCGTCGCAAGATTAATCGTCGCGGATTCGCTTGCCCGCGAGTTGGATAATTTATGGCGTCTCTGGTGGATCGGTCGCTTTGTAAACACGAGTAGGTATTTTGTCCGGCTCGGGAGATTAATCGTTCGACCGGCAGCGAGCTGAGTTTTGTCAGGCGGGGGGAAGGTTTTAAGGGCCCGGAGATTTTCCCCAGGTTATGATTACATCGGAAATTTAGTCCAAGGTCTGCGGAATTTGGGAATTTGTCATCTCCGCGTCGCTTGATAGATCGTAGCTTGGCCATTGAATGTGCAGATACACTGGCTGCCGTGACTGCACTGGCTCGCCAAAGCCGTAGAAAGCTTCTACGCCTGCCACTCTACGTGCGAGAGATTTTCGCGTTTCATTAGGCTTCTCACGAAATTCCGCCGGCTACGTAGGCAAAGTTTCAAATAAATCTGAGAACGAACGTAGAAATTGCAGGATATTTATTGCAAACTGTATTTCCTACGCCAATTAGTATACGGCATGAATAACCGGCTGAACCGTGCAAGTGTTGGACATCGTAAGTGATCGCGTCGAATACCGAGGTTTGTTAATACAACGTACAGTACATTGTTTAAACGCTCGTGTGATCTCTACGAGTGTACTAAATGTATATTAAACAAACGTGATTAATATATATGTATATATATATATGTATAAATAATATATATATATAATAAACGTGTATATATATATATATATACATACATATATATATACATATATATATACATACATATATATATACATATATATATACATTTGCGTGAAACGTGATGAAATGAAAAAAAAGACGATCATGAAAGTCGTCGATTTTCCCAAAGGCGTTAAAGAAAATTCGAAAACGTCTGATGTAACAGCTACATTAGAAATACGGACCTAATATGAAAAGTATAAGTATAGTATAGTATTGGAAGGAACTTATTTAATGTTCGCGTGTATGCGTGTTGATATAATACCTCAACCGGTTTCAAGATACGATTATATCGTGCTTAACTGCACATTTCGGTTCCACTGACACTCTTACGGCGGCAATCGTGCATTTTAAATCCACTCTGCACTTTATTGCGCTAATATTATGTCATATTACGTTAGAAGGTATTCGTGCAATATTTTTGCTCAAATTAAAAGGCAAACGAATGACACAAACGAGATATTTGAACAATAGCAGGGGTATTCATCTGAGAACTGCAGAGAAGGTTCGCGCGTCTCTGTGGAGTGTCTGTCTTTATCGAATACTATAGTGGACTATTTATTATAGTGGTGATTTTCTTTTTTTTCTTTTTTGCAAATGTCCACTATACGGAACGATGAGAGTACAGCTCTGTAAATGGCTGTGTAATGCGCTGATCGTGTCGTTCCTGCACTCCAATTCGCTCGAACGATCTTCATGAACGCACATTGGAAATGTACTTACGTTGTACTCAGAGACGAGTCTGGCTTTAGTTCTTCGCAAATTATGGCACGTAATATATTGTTTCTATAGTTATTGATTTTAACAGCACATTTGATTTAGATAAAAATCTTTGTGAACGAGACGTGTGTCGCGCAATTATATTCAAATACACATTTGCAGAAAAGTTGAAAAATTATTGAAGTTTGAAACTTCTGCTTTGAAAGAAATTTTGGATAAAAGTTCATACATTTATAATTAATATATAAAGTATATGTTTTTATGGTTGATTATTATATTGTGTATATTAACTATACGATCTAACCTATAAAGTTGATTGTTATATACAATGTATGTAGTATCAACTTTTATGTTTGATTATTGTATTATATACATATTAATTATACGACAAGATTGATTAACGTGTACAATATCAACCTGTAAGGTTGATTGTCATATACAATATATACAGTATCAACTTTTATGTTTGATTATTGTATTATATACATATTAATTATACGACAAGATTGATTAACGTGTACAATATCAACCTGTAAGGTTGATTGTCATATACAATGTATACAGTATCAACTTTTATGTTTGATTATTGTATTATATACATATTAATTATACGACAAGATTGATTAACGTGTACAATATCAACNCTGTAAGGTTGATTGTTATATACAATGTATACAGTATCAACTTTTATGTTTGATTATTGTATTATATAAATATTAATTATACAATAAGATTAATTAACGTGTACAATAGCAAGAATTCAGGTGGATTATTACATCGCAAATATTAATTACGCGATATATACAATATCAACCTTTGAGTCAATAATTATATTGTATATATTAACTGTACGATATAGTATAACTAATTAATTAATACATACAATATCAACCTACAAGGTTGATTGTTATATACAATGTATACAGTATCAACTTTTATGTTTGATTATTGTATTATATACATATTAATTATACGACAAGATTAATTAACGTGTACAATAGCAAGTTTTCAGGTTGATTATTACATCGCAAATATTAATTACGCGATATATACAATATCAACCTTTGAGTCAATAATTATATTGTATATATTAACTGTACGATATAGTATAATTAGTTAATTAATACATACAATATCAACCTACAAGGTTGATTGTTATATACAATGTATACAGTATCAACTTTTGTGTTTGATTATTGTATTATATATAATATATATATTAATTAACGTGTACAATATCAACCTGTAAGGTTGATTATTATATACAATATATACTGTATCAACTTTTATGTTGCAGTATCAACTGATTAATTAGTACACACAATATCAACCTATAAGGTTGATTGTCATACACAATGTATACAGTATCAACTTTTATGTTTGATTATTGTATTATATATATATTAATTAACGTGTACAATATCAACCTGTAAGGTTGATTGTCATATACAATGTATACAGTATCAACTTTGATTATTGTATTATATATATATTAATTAACGTGTACAAT
Organism: Bombus soroeensis; assembly: GCA_014737365.1. Lineage (NCBI taxonomy): Eukaryota > Metazoa > Arthropoda > Insecta > Hymenoptera > Apidae > Bombus > Bombus soroeensis. Next base: position 26,239 of record JACXIL010000172.1, read on the forward strand.
ATCAACCTGTAAGGTTGATTGTTATATACAATGCATACAGTATCAACTGATTAATTAATACACACAATATCAACCTATAAGGTTGATTGTCATATACAATGCATACAATATCAACATTTATGTTTGATTATTGCATTATACATATATTAATTAACTTGTACAAAAGCAAGTTTTCATGTTGATTATTACATTGCAAATATTAATTACGCGATATATAGAATATCAACCTTTGATATTTATATTCGATAATTATATTATATACAATATATATATAATACAATACAAATAAATAAACAAATACAATAGAATACAGTACGATATAATAATTAATCTTAAAGGTTGATTATAAATCACCACTGAAAACTTCATTTCGCTATTGATGAATTAATATTAACAATATACTTTCTTTATTAATCGTGAATATTTCAAAGTGACAAATGTGGAAAGTGTTGTGCGATATTTTATATGAGAAAAGAAATATTTCCTGCCACTGTAAGAAATATCTGATTACATTTTGTATGCATCCTAATAATATCTTTACTACCTGAAATTCCAAGATAATAGCCGGTCTAATTTATTTACTAAGAGAATGAAACTTTCTACTAAAAACGGCGTTCCATTTGCATAAAATGTATATAGAACACACCATGTTTCGTGTACACTTATTATACGCGAACGAATCTACGAGCTATCGGTGCGCTCCAATTCTCTTGAACAATTCTCTCAGACTGTGTATCGCTCTTTTTTTTTTCTTTTTTTCAGTGACAATTATGGCTTTAATAATCCCTTGTTAATCAGCGTCAAAATTTGTACTAACCACGTTTCTATAAAACGAGCTAGAAAAATAGTTTTTAATTATGCGTATGAATATTTTCAGTAACTTATTGGCTTGGCAACTAAGTGATTGCGGATTTTGTCATTAGGTGGTATTGACAAAATCCGCAATCACTTAATTGCCAATACAATAGAAATGAATTAGTGAAACTTACCATTTAAGCTCAATCTTCGTTATGTGAGATTTTATTTTCAAAACGTTTATCACGTAATCTTGGAATTACAATGAAACACCTTAATCTTAATAGACTTGACTGAAATCGGTCTTCAAATCATCTACAACTTAATGATCGAAATCATAGCAGCTGATGGTGAAAACTTATTCTAAGATATAGAGAAATTTCAGTGGAGAATGTTGACGATAGCACACAGAACACGGAGATTACGGTCAGTTGATAATTAGCATACTGTACATTTGCATATTATGTACATGCTTCCTAATGTTGTTATTATTAGACTTTTATGCAAATTCCTATGTTCGTGAATTGAATTAAAGAAGCGAAATCAAAGCAGAAACATGAACAGATATGCGCAAATATTATTATGCATATCGTGTGTATACACACTGTGCATTGTTGTCATTCCTTTAAATTTCCCATAAATGCATAAACCGCTGTTTTCACTCTAATCGTTACATTCCTCTGATCTTTTCAAATAGATTTGTAAAAACTCGATGTGTACTAAAGCGCTAAGCTCTTTATCAATTCTTCGCATTACGATCTTTTCAATGGCTGCGCACGTTAGCATCAGCTTACTCGCTGATTTTACACTGTGTCAAGTGCAGAACGTTGAAATATCGCACACGACTGATAACGATCTATCTGAGAGAATTAAAATCACAGGGAAAGACAAACAAGGTCAAAGATAAGCTTAGATAGCAATAAAGTAGAAACACGGTAGAATAGATTAAATAAATTTGCAATTAGTTAGCTAAGGATAGATGGTACACCAGGTATGATAAATATGAAAGAAAGGTGAATAAAATAAATAATATAACGAATATATGAAGAATAATAATTGAAAGTATAGCTAAAATGGAAGTTTATTTTATTAGAAAAATATTTTCTTTTATTGACATATTGGAAAATATTCGTGTTTTATTATTTTCTTTAATTAATTTTTTCTAATTTAGATTTTTATCAATTTTCAATTTTATCAAGTGGAAGTATAAATTGCTATTGCGAATTAACAATTTTTATTTCAATCCTCAAAATCATAGTTATGATACTAGTTTTAATTTATTAAATAACTAAAATAAATAATACTAATTTATTATTGGGATTCGATATGGGATGGAACAGCCTTTAGGGTTGAATACGTGTTTCACCTAAATTACCTGTGTTTCATGTTCCTACCTGAACATAATTCTCTTTGTACGCTATAAAATCAAATTTATTATCGCATCGTATTATATGATACAATGAATTTTGCATTCCAAACCAGGTTTCTCCAATCGAATTAATCGGTTGAAGCTATCGAAAGTGTACAAATTCGAGCAATTTTTATATGTTCAATCAAATATCCGACAATACACAACGCATCTAATTTCACAACCAACTAAAACAAGGCGGATATAACGAAAATGCTCGTCGTTTTCTAAAATTTCACAAATTTCACAGCTAGGGCCCACCGACTAGGAGCAATTTTTATTCAAAAAAATCGCTGAAATGTCATTTTCAAAATGACCTATAACATTCGTGAGCGTGAAATTGACAGAAAATAGACAAGTGACGTTACGCTACAAACAAAGAGACAAGTACATATACATACAGTGATCCACGAAAGTACGAGCACTTAGAAAATTCTTTCTATGAATTTATTACGCGTGTTGTAAAAAACATTGTCAAATTTCACTCACACGTATCATGATCGTATTGATAAATTAAAAAAAAGAATCCTAAAATGTACGGCACATCCGTTTGAAACGTATACGCGTGGTTATTTCTGTAAGCATCTGAAATGGGGAAAAAAGTTTCGGCTGAAAGTTGCTTGACTTCATAAGAGAAACTTAATAAGATACTTCAGTTTTCTTTTCTTTTTTTTTTTTTTGCATTCTTGTTTAAGGAGATTTTAATGCGAACGTAACTTCTTTTAGTGGAACCATATATTTTTTTTTATACACCATTTGGATTCTTTAGAAGAAGATGTTAAGGTATTTGGGACGAAGAGGACTAGTTTAAATGATATTTTAACTTTAAAATATAATATAAAATATAAGTTTAAAATATAATTTAAAGTATAACTTTAAAATATGATTTAAAGTATAACTTTAGAATATAATTTAAAATATAACTTTAAAGTATAATTTAAAATATAACTTTAAAATATAAATTAAAATATAACTTTAAAATATAGACAAAAGCACCGCGTTGTCTTTCCTTGGCTAAATATTTTAAACAAATCATTGTTCGATCTTCATACTTTTTTCCAAACGTCTTAATACTTTTTTTGTAGAGAATTGTAAAGTGCAACAAGGGATACACGAAAAGACGTATAGTTCATTTAAAAAAGTTACGTTGGTATTGGAATCTCTTTATGTTAAGAATATTTTGAAAAACTCGAAATGTCTTATAGAGTTTCCTTCTTGATGAAGTTAAAAATATCGTTCGTCTGAAACATTTCTTCGTGTTTCTGATACTTAGAAAAATAGTCACGTGTATGCGCTTAAAACGAGCATACTGTATACTGGATTTACGATATATTTATTACGAATACTAAGTACATCGATTAATGAGTGAGATAATATTTAGATTTGGTTAGTAATTACACGGTTAAAATGATTATTCATGTTGTAGGAAATGATTTTATGATCTCTACAAAATACGTGGTCGCGGTAAATATCTTGTATCCGCTATGTCCATATTCAAATTTGTTCTAAACTCTAGCCACGCAACTATAATAATCGTGTTCCACTAAAACGTTAATGAAGTTGCAAAAAGTTTTTCATATATCCATAAAAGTTTGCTCTATGATACGTGTTGAAATACTTTAATAAAACAGCGTATGGTTGCAAGCCAATATAAACTTCATGAACGAATATAATTACATGTTGTAATTAAAACGTTATTTTTCCTGTTACGATGACGGATTAAATCATCAAACGTAGATAGTTTGTGGATAAAACCATCTTATCGCATATCTTGTTGTTTCTCTCTTTACAGTTCAATCGATTTCTTTCCTTTTAAGGAAGAAAAACAAGGAACTGTTGGAGACTAGCCTGATACAACAAATCATAGTATAGCCAGACAAACGATAAACAGAGTACGCGCCATCCTTCGCCACCCTTGTACAGAAACGTCTGTACGAAAGAAGCCAAATGACTCACGCTCGTTTCAACGATCCTCTCGAGCGGATTCGAGCGATTAACATTCGTGAGCACGTGAACTCCGAGCGAGTTCAAGAATATTCAGTGTCTACAAAAAGCAAGTGCCTAAATTTTGGTATCATTTAGTAGTAGATTTATAGCACTACAAAAGGTATTGACACGCTATTCTGTATATTTGTTACCTTATTGTTCTACTAATTAATTAGATCCAATTTTCATAGTAGTTTCGTATGACTACGAGGAGTATTGGCACGTTATTCTGCGTATTTATTAATTTTACAAATTTCATGTAATTCAGTAGTAGTTTCATATGACTACAAAAGGTATTGACACGCTATTTTGAATATTTGTTACCTTATTGTTCTACTAATTAATTAGATCCAATTTTCATAGTAGTTTCGTATGACTACGAGGAGTATTGGCACGTTATTCTGCGTATTTATTAATTCTACAAATTTCATGTAATTCAGTAGTAGTTTCATATGACTACAAAAGGTATTGACACGCTATTTTGTATATTTGTTACCTTATTGTTCTACTAATTAATTAGATTCAATTTTTGTAATAGTTTCGTGTGACTTCGAAGGGTATTGACACGCTGTTCTGCATATTTGTGAAATTTGTTAATTTCGTATCATTTAGTAGTAGTTTCGTATGACTACAAAAGGTATTGACACGCTATTTTGAATATTTGTTACCTTATTGTTCTACTAATTAATTAGATCCAATTTTCATAGTAGTTTCGTATGACTACGAGGAGTATTGGCACGTTATTCTGTGTATTTATTAATTTTACAAATTTCATGTAATTTAGTAGCAGTTTCATATGACTACAAAAGGTATTGACACGCTATTTTGAATATTTGTTACCTAATTGTTCTACTAATTAATTAGATCCAATTTTCATAGTAGTTTCGTATGACTACGAGGAGTATTGGCACGTTATTCTGCGTATTTATTAATTTTACAAATTTCATGTAATTTAGTAGTAGTTTCATATGACTACAAAAGGTATTGACACGCTATTTCGGACATTTATCCCCTCATTGTTTTACTAATTAATTAGATCCAATTTTCATAGTAGTTTCGTATGACTACGAGAAATATTGGCACGTTATTCTGCATAGTCATTAATTTTATAAATTTCATGTAATTTAGTAGTAGTTTCATATGACTACAAAAGGTATTGACACGCTATTTTGAATATTTGTTACCTTATTGTTCTACTAATTAATTCGATGCAATTTTCATAGTAATTTCATATAACTACAAAAGGTATTAACACGCTATTCTGCATATTTGTTACCTGATTGTTCTACTAATTAATTAGCTGCAATTTTCATAGTAGTTTCGTATGACTACAAGGAGTATTGGCACGTTGTTCTATACATTTATTACGAATGTAAATTTCATACAATTTCGTAGTAGTTTCATATGACTACAAAAGATATTGACAGGCTATTTCGTATATTTGTTACCTTACTATTCTACTAATTAATTAGATCCAATTTTGAAATTTCGTATCATTCAGTGGCAGTTTCATATAACTACAAAAATTTGATACTATGAGAATACAATGCAAATCCTGTTTATATTAGCAGAATTCGATCAAGACATTGATATTCTTATTATATTTTCCAAATTTCGACTGAAGAACAATTTTTCGCTGTTCATTCTTTATACCTGCATTATAATTTATCTGTAATTGCATTTATCTGTAACGAATGGCAAACATTTAAAAAATCTATATAGATTTTTAAAATGTGATAAAAAAAAACTTACATTCGAATCACTCGAACATGCCAACATTGAACAGAAAATACACAACAATGAAGGTGGTTTCCATTGTATTAACCCTCAATTGTCACACTTGTTTTACGAATCTCGGTTGTCACACTGCATCACCCGAGACCTGTTCGATTTTCGAATAGGTGTCGTTCAAAAAATATCACTGATATCGAATCGAAAAAATTCGCCAATGTAGTTTGAACATCGAATATGTTTTGCTAAAACAGGGTTAACAAACGAAGTGACATCACTCTCAAAAAAAAAATCTTTCCCACTGTATGTTTGGAGAAAAAACATTTTTACGAAAACAAGCTATAACTCCTTTATATTTTAACATTTCTCGCCAAAAAATTTGTGACGATGCTTTCGAGGCGTGTTACTCCAAGGAAATACATAGTTTGCTAGTGCACGTTGCAGAAAAGATATCTACTTCGATTTTCCATCAAGAAGAGCAGCTCCTGAATAAGGAAAATGATGCAATTATACGAGAAAATCAATTTATTCGTAGACTCAGGTAGAACAATCTTTCATTATTTTTCTGTATGTCGATTTAGACGTGAAAAAATATAATCATGATTTCAATCAGTTCCTCCATAGTAAATACACAAGAGTATGTAAAATTTGCACGCAAATAAAATACGTCATTGCATCAAGAAATGCGTCTTTGTCGCACTTGGCTCAACACGGCGCGTTACTATAACTTTAGAGAGTCGTCAGATGCAAACTGACGGGATTCTTAGCAGCGTAATCATCGGACATTATAAAAAAAGACACTTGGAATGAATGGTAAATTGCACACGTAGATTCCATTATAAACGACGTCTCGAAGACGTGTCTCTGCAAAGTAAGACTATGGGTCATTTAAGACCCGTAATCACATCCGTGGGTTAAGAGAAACTTTTTACTTCAGTTTGATCCTTCTGCGTTGCGAATTCCATACAGCAAGCAATTCCTATAACGTGGAACGTATTTCTCGCGTTAAATCGGGTCCCATCGTGTTTGCGTTAATTTGCGATAACCCGAAAGCGTCGAAAATACATCGGCTCGTCCCACAAGTAACGCGGTCGTTGGTCTACGGTACGTTAGTCTGATGGAAACTAACCAACTACTTTTATTCTTGTTTATTTTATTTTTATTTTATTATCAATTGTAATTATTATTGTGATGAATCTCTTCGTATTTTTTAACTTTGCACTCCTATGTCGAGTGTGACTCGATATTAGTTTTTATCTCAGGAGCTCCTTTGTCGAGTCTTTCATGTCCAAATCAATAAATGTCCTAGAAAAGCTGGATTGCATCCTGGAAATTGTTTCAAGATATATGATACACTTAAAAATTAGAAAATACAACAACAGTGTGAATAAAAATGGTATTTAAGTGAGCTTGTTTCTTCCTTTATTTATTTAAATTGTTTTAAGGCTTGAATTGTCTTAAAAATGTCCTAGAAAAGCTGGATTGCATCCTGCAAATTGTTTCAAGATATATGATACACTTAAAAATTAGAAAATACAACAGTGTGAATAAAACTGGTATTTAAGTGAGCTTGTTTCTTCCTTTATATATTTAAATTGTTTTAGGACTTGAATTGTCTTAAAAATGTCCTAGAAAAGCAGGATTGCATCCTGGAAATTGTTTCAAGATACATCATAAACTTAAAAATTAGAAAATACAACAATAGTGTGAATAAAACTGGTATTTAAGTGAATTCATTTCTTCCTTTATTTATTTAAATCGTCTTAGAACTTAAATTGTCTTAAAAATGTCCTAGAAAAGCTGGATTGCATCCTGGAAATTGTTTCAAGATATATGATACACTTAAAAATTAGAAAATACAACAACAGTGTGAATAAAAATGGTATTTAAGTGAATTCATTTCTTCCTTTATTTATTTAAATCGTCTTAGAACTTAAATTGTCTTAAAAATGTCCCAGAAAAGCTGGATTGCATCCTGGAAATTGTTTCAAGATACATCATACACTTAAAAATTAAAAAATACAACAATAGTGTAATTTAAGTGAATTCCTTTCTTCCTTTATTTATTTAAATTGTCTTAGAACTTAAATTGTCTGTAAAATGTCCTAGAAAAGCTGGATTGCATCCTGGAAATTGTTTCAAGATATATGATACACTTAAAAATTAGAAAATACGACAACAGTGTGAATAAAACTGGTATTTAAGTGAATTTATTTCTTCCTTTATTTATTTAAATCGTCTTAGAACTTAAATTGTCTTAAAAATGTCCTAGAAAAGCAGGATTGCATCCTGGAAATTGTTTCAAGATACATCATACACTTGAAAATTAGAAAATACAACAACAGTGTGAATAGAACTGGTATTTAAGTGAATTCATTTCTTCCTTTATTTATTTAAATAGTCTTAGAACTTAAATTGTCTGTAAAATATCCTAGAAAAGCAGGATTGCATCCTGGAAATTGTTTCAAGATACATCATACACTTAAAAATTAAAAAATACAACAATAGTGTAATTTAAGTGAATTCCTTTCTTCCTTTATTTATTTAAATTGTCTTATTTTTTAGTTCAAATAAATTTCAAATAAAACACGTAAAAGCCCTAGCAACTGCTGATAGCGAAATTGAAATAAAATTCCCAGTGCAAAGGGTTAATATTCTTCTATCCGAATTTCATAAAACTGCGATGATAACAACCGAACTTATTTTTTATTATTATTATTATTTAATTTGTACTTTACAATTTGTCCAGCTAGACATTTGGTAAATTTTTCTAACTTAAGACCGAATTTGTGGACCGAAGCATCTGTCGTTCCCGGAAAAGCGTGTTACTCGCGGCATGAGTCGATACTTGCGGACAACAGTGCACCTGCGATATACCGCGCTATAGTCGCGCGGTATATCACAAGCGCGTCCGCGCACGCATTTAATCGCCGAAGTGGACAAAGCGAGCCGCCTAAGTATCGCATCGCATCGCGGTTAATTAAAGACGATGCAACGAGCACGAGGAGAACGGGTGAGGGGCCCGGCTGAAAAGAACCGAAGAGCTACGTCCGGCGCGCGCCACCGAAGAGAATCGCGTCTGCCACACGTCTGCTTTGTGCTCGAGCCATGATGAAAGATAGGAAGGCTGGCTGCCTCGAATGACCAAGCCATCTGGAGTCGCGGCTACCTAACTAATTGCACGCGTTACGTGTCGAACGACCAACCGTTAAATCATCATCATCGTACAAACTTTCCACGAATTTTCCTTTGTTCACTGGCCTGTCCAATTGCAGTTACGTATACACTTCTTTGGTCGTTGAATTGCAACCAATGGAAACTTTCAATTTTTTTTTACTCCTCTGGTCAAACTAGCCAGTTTAGCGTTTTACCGATCGATAGCCGATTAGTCGGCTTTTTGTCTCCGACGCTTACCGACCGATAGCCTATTAATCGGCTTTTTGTCGCCGACAATCTTTTTCATTATTCGAGCAGTGATTTGTTAATTAGCACTAAGGTGCCTTGCTCAGTTGCGTCAGTTGCGTTGCTTTGTAAGCTCCCACAGTTTTATACCAATTTGAAAAACTTACCGTTCGCGATGAACGAAAAGAATGGTATTGGAGAGTGTAAACCGAAACAGAGCCGGCGCCAGGGAGAATCTGCGCCTGAGATGCCGGTCGGACGTGCGTGTGCTGTTGAATCGCTAGCGGTCGGTAAAGTGTTAAGTGCGTTTGACGAGTATACGCGTTGCAGGGCAACTTTGTTTCGACGCGTTTCACGTGTACACTGGTCGTGCGAAATAAAAAGATTGCTTACTATAAAACATTTACTGTAAAAACTACAAATTTTAGTAAGAAGAGATGAAAGTTTGTCATTTAGTGATATGTTTACTTTATATTGTCACGTTAAAAGTATTGTGTATTTTTATGAAGAAAAATTGGATTATTTGGTACATTGGTTATTTTCTGTGTAACGTATTTCTTTTTACGAACAGGTGATTGTCTTCACTGTTATTTTTATTTTATTAATATTTGTATTGCAGTTAATTATGTCGGTAAGAAAAAGTCATCTTTTATTTTGTTCGCTATGCAAATATTAATGACTGTTATATGTTGCTTCTATTATAGTTCTATTACATTGTAGTAGGTTGTCCGAAAAGTTTCTTTCGTTTTACAAGGAAATAGCATTTTCATTGCAAAGAAACGTATACCACGACATCTATAGGACGACTGAACATAAAAAGACCGTAAAATTTGACAAATTAGCTTCCATATATTTGTACCAACATTGCCAGATAAAGCAACTTAGTACCATGTTTATTATTTTTAATTATTTATTTAATTTAATTATTAGGCAATAATTTAAAAAAAGTAGTAACTCTTGTTGCCACAATAATTATTTAATTTTAACTAATTCTTATCTCATCAAAACGCGTCTACTATTCGCATTGAACTGCTAAAAGCTGACCGCTACCGACCAATCGAAAGAGAAAAATATCGCTCGTTCATCGAACAAAAACTGCTCGTTCTTTCACTTGTATCCATCTGCAAAGAAATTTATTCTCAATGTGTCGAATAATCTTCGCTATCACGTACTACCCTACGCGCTCATTTCTCATATTAATCCATCGTACGTTTTGACACATTCAACTCGCTCTACTCATTTGTCCTGTTCATAAAACGCGTTCGTTTACAAGCGTTCGAATATTCGAAAAATCGCTCACTCTTCCACGTAACACAAAGGATATAACCTAACCTTACTAACCTCACTAAAGAAATAAAATAGTCATCCACATGTTATTTAGATTAAGCTAGAAAAATTTACCGAATGTCCAGCTGGACAAATTGTAAAGTATAAATTAAATAAATAAAAAAAAAATAAAAAAAACTCTTCCGCGTACGCGTAACTGAAATCTTCTTTACCGGTTAATTAGAATACCTTTGGTGGTTAGATCGGACAGATTTCCATGGCAATGGCCGAAGTAAGCGAACTGGATTAGCAATCGATTAGAGTACCGTATCAATTAGCGGCGGGAAAATAGGATTAACGCTGGTGTGCACCGAGCAACAGTGTTTTCTGGTCGCTTCAAGCAAACACGTGCGTGCCATGTGCGAACGCGTGGCTAATTGTACATGCGGAGCACGGCTGCTGCGTTTACGTTCTACGTGCTTTCGCTAGTCAAACGTTGTAAATCATCGTTTTTAGTCGCTGCTGTCTCGAAATCTCGTCCGGTTAACGTTAATCGTCGTTCCTGGTACAATACACACTACGTTAGACGACAATGTGTTCTGTCAAAAATAACCCACGGTCGGTAAGTGATATTATTTGGCAACTAAGTGATTGCGGGTTTTGTCAATACCATCTAATGACAAAATCCGCAATCACTTAGTTGCCAACCTAATAAGTTTGCTTATTCTACGCAAACACGATAATTGGTGAAGTTTGAACGAACGACTGAATCTGAATATAATTTTATGCGAAGTTCAATATTCGGTTATTTGTCAAATCGACTAAATCACAGAAAATATAGTATTCATTGTTACATCTCTAGAATCAAACATACTATAAATTTACTTAAAATTCTAGATGAGAATTGATTGTAAAAATTCTACCAAATAAAAAAGAAAAAATTGTTACTGTTGAGAATTATGGATCTTAACTGCCGAAATAATGGTGTAGGAATACTAAATTTATACTTAGTATTTATATTAAAATAGTTATATATTCATTTGATAAACGATTTCAAAGATATTCATCGATACACACTTGCACGCGTCTCAGCGCTTTCTTTGTCTCACCATCTTCCATACTAGACTCTTAACCTACTCTTAACTGACTGAACAGTTTACATTCATCTGTTTTCGGAGCTGCACGCATACACACTCATATTCACATACATGTATCAATACTAGGCGGCTAATCTACTCTAGCACATAAAATTACACATATTTCAATAGTTATATCTCGTGTCAATCTGTGTACGTTAGAATTTAGAATTCTGTTATGGTTTGATTTCAATTTAGACATTGACTTGTTTCACGGATTATTTCAATCGGATGGAGGCTGACAAATTGAATAGGAAGAGTTCAATGTAGTTTTTCGCGTCAAATCGCGTCTTCCTGAAAATTCCAAGGAAGCTATGGAACTGTGTAATTATACAATTTGATGAATTCGATAGGAAAAAGTTCATAACAAAGGTAGGTTTCCGCACCGGGTCATTTCTCCATTGAACATTTCAACGAAGATGCGCAGCATACTGCTGCAGTCTTATTATATTCATCTTATTGGCAACTAAGTGATTGCGGGTTTTGCCGTTAGGCGGTATTGACAAAATCCGCAATGATTTAGTTGCCAACCTAATAGAATGTACTGTACGTGTAGCCACCAAGTGGCATAAAAGTCAACGAACTGGAGTCGGTCGATTGCACTCGGATTTTTCTCGTGCGATCTTCGGACGTGTCTCGTACGAAAGTACTGGCACGCGGCGATCATCTTTAGAATCGACGGGTTAAAATCGACTACGACGAATTAGAAACGAGGTACCACGTGTCCGGTGTATTCCGAATGATCATTTTGCACTGACGCATTAATATCTCGAGCACACCTGAGAATTGGTCTGTAAGCGGCCTAGTCGAATTCCATCGCAAGTGGCCTCGCGTTCACGCACGTTTAATTATAGAAATGAAGTCGTGTACCTGGCCTAACCATACTCATGGGAGTAGCGTATGGTAATCCTAGCGAAGTAAGTTTTAGTAAAACTATAAATAATCCTGGCAATAAGACGAGTGGAACATGGTGGAATACCTGGGTCAGCAGACGTTCTGGTTTAGACGGTTAGATTTAAAGTCTGCGGTGTTCTCATCTTCGCCTTCGAATTTCCTCCCACGATGCACAGAAAAAATCTGTAAACCTACGCTCGTTATACGCCGACGTTGCCCAAATTTCCAACCTACTCGTTCGACCTGAAATCGTCTCGGAATCTGTAAATTTAAATTTAGTCTTGGCCCTTGCGACAATATGCAAATCATCGATATTTACTTGTTGTGGTAGATATGAAATGATCAAAATTTAAGACAGTATCGTATTTAGAAACTTGGTGCGAGTTCCTACGTCTATTTTTTTCAGTGAGCCAAGTTTGAAGTTTTCATGGAATTGGTTGGCTCGGTGCGAATGTTGTGACGTGTTTTTTTTCTTTTTATTATTTAATTTGTACTTTACAATTTGTCCAGCTGGACATTCGGTAAATTGTTTCTAGCACTGTGACGTGTCTTTATACTTAATGTGCTTCCATAACCAGTTGGCTGTTGCGATTTCTTTAAAAATTTTGGAAAGCGTGTACCTAAAATGTGTGGCAGAAAGTAAGCGACGACGAGTATACTCGTCAAGCACCATAGTGTGTGGCAGAAAGTAAGCGATGATGAATATACTCGTCAAGCACCACAGTGTGTGGCAAAAAGTAAGCGACGACGAGTATACTCGTCAAGCACCACAGTGTGTGGCAAAAAGTAAGCGACGACGAGTATACTCGTCAAGCACCATAGTGTGTGGAAGAAAGTTAGCGATGATGAATATACTCGTCAAGCACCACAGTGTGTGGCAAAAAGTAAGCGATGACGAGTATACTCGTCCAGCACTTGACTGTTATAATATAGTTATAATATAGAATTAGGTTGTAACGAAATGATTGTCTTATTTTTTAATTGCAGTACTGCAATTTACCGCAATTACTAAATTGCAATTTCAACAGCAGATTGTAATTACTTTTTACGCGTGACGAGTATATTCGTCATAGTACGAAATATTGCCATTTCTTTTTGACGAGGATACTCGTCGAAAACAACTAACCGGTTAAGGATTGAACGATAGAATTCGATTATTTTAAGTGTCGATTAAAATGTATGCAAAGAAGAGCAGAGAATCTTCGCTTAAATCGCTTAATAGGGAAAATAAGGTGAAAGAAACGTAGATGGAACGATTAGTATTCTGAAAATTCGTATTAATTGCTACTTATGGTCGTTTCTTCCGACTATTCTACGCTTTTTATCCGAAATTTTATTCCTTCCACTGATGTAGAATTTTTCCTATTTGTTATTAAAATATCCTTGCAACGCATCCTGTGCTTCATCCTCGGTATTGAGTTTTTCTGTTCGCAAAGGAAAAATGAATTTTCTACCTCTCTAAACGAAATACCAATCAATCTGGAAAAAATCCAGAAAGCTGCCTCTGTTGCAGTCTATTCGATATTCGTGCAAAATCCAATCCCTAAAATGCGCGTTGTCACAGAGAATGTAGTTGTGTGACGTTTGCTAACCGGACTCTCAATAAGAACTAATTTTTCTAGCCATGTTACGCAACTTTGAAGCAACTGTACAACCTCCGACTTTTAATCAAATTAACTAAAAATAACTCTTACTATTGCAAACGTTATTTTTCTGCTTTGTATTCGAATAACTAAAAAATGTACAGGGTGGTGAACATGAAAAAAGCCTCAGATCTCCGAGGACAGATAGTGCATTAAAACCACTATAACATGTATAGTTGAACGTACCGTACCAACTTGTGTAAGCGATAGTTCCATTTTCTAAGTAGATGATATTCGAAATAACAGAAATATCTGAAATAGACAGAATTTTTGCAACGAACTGTACACATCATTATAATTAACACGCACAAAAATCGACTTATATTTTCTGAGAAACACGTGCGTGTTCCCGATGCGTGTCAAAGAAACGAGTGGTACGTTCTAGCATTCGCTGGATGCCAACCGTCTAGCGCAATTCCATTAATTTTATTAATGGAATTTTTCAAGCCAAACGTGCAGAGTTATTAATATCAAAAAATTGTACAATCAAATTTTACAAATTACAAGTTGCTACCCTGCTCGACATAGGATTGTAAAATTGCAAAAATCGTACAATGGAAGTCTGTAACCTGCAATTCGTAATTTGTCAACTCGCTAATATCGCTCGTTAGTTGGTTACTGCGCGAGAAATTTCTTATGGCGTTAAAGTTTCTTCGTGCTTTATCTATTTCTTAGCTTTCAGTCTTTGAATCGCAAACGCGTGACAAGTAAGTGATTTTGTCATTAACTGGTATTGACAAAATCCGCAATCACTTAGTTGCCAAGCCAATAAATATCTCAGCAGAACTCTGCTGCTTTCGTCAACCCAATGACACAGTTCGATGTAGACCTTCGATGATGATAACGAGCGGAGATCGGAGAACGAAACGTGCGTGTATATGGTGATCGATCAACGAGACGCACTCGCCGCTGCTTTCTCCCTAAACGAGCTAAGGAGACTTCTAGTTGCAGTCAGCGATGACACGAACGAGTTTCCATCGTTCGACGAATATATCGAAAACGAACGACGATGAAGTTGGTGTCGCTCGATTCTTAACCATAAAAGACCATCCGCATTACGTCATGAGACGTGACTCACGATAGCTACTGGCCTAAAAACACTATTGCGACGACAAACCACATCGCGTCGATTTAATTTCCTGCAGAGAGCATCGTCAAGGCTGTGCACGTTAATTCGAATTTAAAGGCGCCGATTTGCCCTTCTCCGCCGATCCGAGCGAATACACCGCGCAGATCCACCGATCGATCGATCGATCGGTCTGCTTTCGTGTTGAATTAGAAATGGCCATCGGTGAAAAATTCCTCGATCGCCATTTTTGGTACGCAGCTTTTTACTAGTTGGCTGTTGCGACCTCTTTTTTAAAAGTGTGCAGTTAAAATGTGTGGGAGAAAGTAAGCGACGACGAGTATACTCGTCAAATACACAGAACGCGTATGGCTGTCATAAGGTAGAATTAAGTTGCAACGAAATGACTGTCTTATTTTTTCGTTTTATTGCTGCAATTTACTGCAATTCCTAAACTGCAATTTAAACAGCAAATGGCAACTACTTTTTACGCGTGGCGAGTATACTCGTCAAACATACAGAGCGCGGTGTGGCTGTCATAAGGTAGAATTAAGTTGCAACGAAACGACTGTCTTATTTTTTCATTTTATTGCTGTAATTTACTGCAATTCCTAAACTGCAATTTAAACAGCAAATGCTAACTACTTTTTACGCGTGGCGAGTATACTCGTCAAACACAGATTATGTATGGCTGTCATAATATAGAATTAAGTTGCAACGAAACGACTGTCTTATTTTCTAATTTCACTGCTGCAATTTATCGCGGTTAAATTGCCATTTTTTCGTGACGAGTATACTCGTCACATGCAGCTAACTGGTCTTAAGTAGGTTTCATTGATGATTTCGGTTTAAACCGACGGTATGTATTTTCAGTTGAATTCAACTTAGTTGTTGCTAAGAATATAATTGAAATTCCATTGGTTTCTTAAAGTAACAGTCCTTATCTCGTTTTAACTCTGCTTTCATAGCTGCGCGCTACAAATAGCAACGAAATTTCAAAAGCTCCACGCCATATTTCACGTATGTAGTACACCAGGAACTAGCCTGTCAAAAATGTTGAAATCAGATAGGATATTCGTGATATTCCGCTTACTTGGACCGGATTTCAAGAAACCTGCGACGTAAAACGAATTCAGTTAATATCGCCAGGCAAGGAGCGAGTAAGAAGGATCTTTTGGGACGAATTCTATTTCAAGAGAGGTGGATTTAACGCTTGAAAGCGGCACAAAGTATTCACACAGAATATACAGCCCGCATGGCCTTGTTTTCACATCATGCGTTAAAAATGGCTGTCTTTCATCTCGGTGTAGGTATGCGCGCGTCTGATCATTAACCTTTGATTGGAAACCTTGAGTTATCGTCGATATTAGAAGTTTCATATGCTATTTCATCGAACGTTTAACAAAATCGATAAATCGATATTTTATATTCTATAGCAAGTATACTGCGAAAGCAAACAAATATAAACGTCTTAGATTCTTTCTCAAACGTCAAGTAGCTTTATCAAAGAACTCTATATATATATATATATATATATATATATATATATATATATATATCTGCTGTAACGCGCCAATATCTTCCTAAACGCGCAAGAAACGTAGAAATGCTTAGAGCTGATTCGATAAGTCCTATGTTAACACTTTACCGACCGCTAGCGATTCAACAGCACACGCATGTCCGACCGGCATCTCAGGCGCAGATTCTTCCTGGCGCCGGCACCGTTTCGGTTTAGAATGTCCAATACCATTCTTTTTGTTCATCGCGAATGATAAGTTTTTCAAATTGGTATGAAACTGTGGGAGCTTACAAAGCAACACAATTGACGCAACTGAGCAAGGTACCTTAGTACTAAATAACAAATTATTGCTAAAATAATGAGAAAGATTGTTGGCAACAAAAAGCCGATTAATAGGCTATCGGTTGATAAGCATCGGCGACGAAGACCCGATTAATAGGCTATCGGTCGGTAAACGTTGGGAATAAAAACATTAATTGGCTATCGGTCGGTAAAATGGTAATCGAACAAACTGAAATATTGTGTTGGCAACTAAGAGATTGCGGATTTTGGAATTAGGTGGTATTGATAAAATCCGCAATCACTTAGTTGCCAACCCAATACATATGTAGGTACATATACGTATAAATAAGTCAGTTAAATATGTATAAATTGAAACAAATTAAGGAAAAATCTGCAGACAATAAATGAAGCAGACCTTGTCACTGTTTCGATGCAATTACGATAATAAATTCATAATTATGAAGTCTATAGTGACAGATATAAGACAGTTTACGAATTGGCACACTATGAGTGGTAGTAATTTTTATGAAATATTTTTTTTACAGAAAAGGACTGTTTATATCGCTAGTTTTTAAAAACGAAACATTTCAGAAACGTGCAAACAATTTCGTATCATGTTGATAACAATCGTGTGGCCTGCAATATATTGGGTTGGCAACTAAGTGGTTGCGGATCTTGTCATTACCACCTAATGACAAAATCCGCAATCATTTAGTTGCCAACACAATATTATATTATATTTATTAATTGTATCGTTTGAACGTTGAGTATAATTTGATTTTGTAAAATTATGATCTTCTCTCGCACTCTTTAACCGTCAAACTTTCTTCTGTCCGCCATTGCGTAATAATCATGAAACTCTTAAAACTTGCAATTTGTCAAGCAGGTACAGAAACAACGTTCTAGTTGAAATAGAAACACACAAACGATAGAAACAGAATGTTCTCTGTCGCGATCTGACTTTCGTTGAAATTCGTTTGCAATTACGTCATCATTTCGAAATATATCACAATTACGAAATTGTGATTTTATGGTGGTGAAACGTGGCACACGTATTAACGTAAGTACAGTAACCACAGTTGTTGGCACTGTTATACGTTGTTACGCAATTAATAATTGATTTATTTGCGTATTTGATTATCGATTATCAAAAGTAATTATATTTGATTCCCGTGGCTGTGATGATCGAGCAATTTCCGCGTTCATTCGATTACGCTGATACAACGATTGAAAAGCATGGTGGGAATGATAAGAGCATACGAAGAGTGAATGTAATTGGGTTATAATTTGTAACAATGTTTCATTGTAACATTACGTTCCTTTCCTCTTGCAAATATTTCTGTAACAATGAATTGTAAAGTTAGACGTTAATGTACAATGTAATCTACGACAACATGGAATAATAGGCATCTATTTGATCAAGAACCAAGCAATGATAAATAAAATTGGACAAAATGAGTTACAGGTTGCTATGTTAAAATACAAAGAATAGAGGAAAAATCATAGATATAAAACAAATTTAATATAATAAAATAATATAGTGTCTTGTTTCTCTTGAAAATATTTCTGCAGTAATAAGATATAATATTAGACACTTAGTCTAATAGTAACAAGTTTAATATAATACAATATTATAGTATCTTGCTTCTCTTGAAAATGTTTCTGCAGTAGTAAGATATAACATTAGACACTTTAATAGTAACAAGTTTAATATAATACAATATTATAGTATCTTGCTTCTCTTGAAAATGTTTCTGCAGTAGTAAGATATAACATTAGACACTTTAATAGTAACAAATTTNAGAAGGCGAGGTGAGTGGTCTTGGCAGGTATGGGCCCACCAACTTTTCCGAAATTCTCCGCACCGGATCGGCAATCTGGAGGGTGCCTATGGCATCGACCAGCCGCCACCCGGCTGTAGGAGGATATCAGATACATCGGGGTTTCCCAGGGCATGGTCCTACACCCTGGGAACCCATACCCGCCTCGTGCTCCCCAAAAGTATCATAACCTGCAAATAAATTAACGATAAATTAGAACATAGACGCTGAGCATCGAATCGATTAATGTCATGAAACTAATGATAAATTTAGATCTTACCCTGGCTAGTCCTCTAGGCGATCTCCTAGTTAACCGAAATCAAGAATCAGTCTCGAAGCTATGTATTAAACATCTGAGTAACCAGAAACTCGTCGAACCGAGTGATCCTCCATTCGCTCGCGAAGAACGCGTGTCCATTACCAAATGTAATTCGCAAAAGTTCTATACTCGAAAGAAGAGGAACGTGAGTTGAAGGTGGATCGCCAGTATCGAAGTGAACCTTCTCTCTCTCTCTCTCTCTATCTTTCTATTTCTCTCTCTCCCTCTCTCTCTCTACTTCGAATGAAGATCGAAAGATCTGTTCAGTGGTGGGTGGGACGAGTGGGCGCATACAGCTTCGCCGCAATTACGTTTTCTCGTGCGATCGTTTTCGTGCTTCCTTCGTCCACGGTCATTCGAGTACTTGACCCCGGAACCGGCACGGAATATCAGTTAAATACTGCAGCCACGACTGCTTAGGATCGATATGTTCGAGTAGCTCGATTAAAATACACGTAAGTTGGTGTTATCGGACAGCAAATATTTACCGAGACTTGTATTTTTCTAAATATAATTGAATAAATGAAGTCCACATATCGTTTTCTTTGTCAGATTTATTGGGTTGGCAACTAAATGATTTTGTCAATATCATCTAATGACTGTGTACTGTACAAATGAACATTGTGTATATATGTAAAAGGACATTTCTCTACAGTTTGACACACATATATAGAATAATATTGTATAATACACAATAAATTTCATAACATGTATTGTACAATACAATGTACTTGGACAATATATATTATACAAAGTGATATATATAATACATATTATATTATACATTATTACTCTGTATAGTATATATTATACAAGTAACAAAGTACAATAACTAAGAACAAAATGTTTAGCATTGTACTGTAATTAGCAATTTGCAATAAATTGTATAACATGTATTGTACAGTATAATGTATTTGTACAATATGTATTATACAAAGTGATATATATAATACATATTATATTATACATTATTACTCTGTATAGTATATATTATACAAGTAACAAAGTACAATAACTAAGAACAAAATATTTAACATTGTACTGTAATTAGCAATTTGCAATAAATTGTATAACATGTATTGTACAGTATAATGTATTTGTACAATATATATTATACAAAGTGATATATATATAATACATATTATATTATATATTATTACTCTGTATAGTATATATTATACAAGTAACAAAGTACAATAACTAAGAACAAAATATTTAGCATTGTACTGTAATTAGCAATTTGCAATAAATTGTATAACATGTATTGTACAGTACAATGTACTTGTACAATATATATTATGCAAAGGCATATATATATAATACATATTATATTATATATTATTACTCTGTGTAGTATATATTATACAAGTAACAAAGTACAATAACTAAGAACAAAATATTTAGCATTGTACTGTAATTAGCAATTTGCAATAAATTGTATAACATGTATTGTACAGTACAATGTACTTGTACAATATATATTATACAAAGGCATATATATATAATACATATTATATTATATATTATTACTCTGTGTAGTATATATTATACAAGTAACAAAGTACAATAACTAAGAACAAAATATTTAGCATTGTACTGTAATTAGCAATTTGCAATAAATTGTGTAACATGTATTGTACACTACAATGTATTTGTATTATACAATATGTATTATACAAAGTGATATTGGCAACTAAGTGATTACGGATTTTGTCATTAGGTGGTATTGACAAAATCCGCAATCACTTAGTTGCCAGGCCAATATATACTGTTTTCACGTTTCGAGAGGTTCCATAAATAAGGAGAAGAGTATTACATTTTAAGAATCACGTTAATAAAATGATTTTGAACACGTGTTACGTTAATAAAATAACATGTGTTCAGAGCGTCGACTATGTCGAAAGAGAAGTCGGTGCTTCGAAAGATACTTCGAAAATCGTTCCCTCTCAAGCAAAGTGTTCCTGATTCTACGTGTAATATCTGTTTCCGTTTTACTGCCTTGTAACAAATGTCTGTCGTGTAATTTTTATTCATGGGAGGTTTGAGTTAGGAGTAGGAGCATTGTTATTTTCCATGGGAAACTAGCTACTATTACAACAAATATAACACGGCGGGGAATAAATCGCATATATTAAAAAGAAAACCGTGAATATACCGTATTATGTAGAAACCAAACAATTTATAAACTTGAATCAGTAAATTTGCATCACGAAAAATGTAGACGAAAGAAGCGTTGCAAACTTTTCTCCTGCGTATCTCAATTATTAAAATCTTCCAAAATTAAATCTATCGCAATTATTAAAAATTGTGAACGAAAAGGAAATATTTAACACAAATATAACTCAGCAACGATTCATTAAAAAATAAATACCAGATATTTATTAAATACTAAACATACTTATTGGTAATAATAAGAAAGTAAAATTGACAAATTGACTCGCAAAATTGAATTGTAAGTAAGCTCACTTTTCTGTTACTTTTAAACGACAAATACCGCGTTCACTTTTCCCATTTCGTTTTTACTTTGTATTTGCACTTGAAACACGCTGCAACCGAGACACAACAGTAAATTTAAACAAAAGAGGCGCCCGATCGCGTGAGTCTGCTGCGTCCGGATTTGCGTGCACCCGGATGCAACGAACTGTATCCGAACTAATAATAATAATGAACGTACAGGTACAGGTATCTTTAAAACGTAAAACAGAGTCCGCTGATAATTTTGCTTTTTTTCATTACTTTCGAAAAATGTCGCCGCGTTTTTCTTTTTCCAAGTTGCTCGATTAAAAGGTTTTCAATTGACTGAAGATTTTATTCACGAAATTTTCACGCTACGTAGCTTGTTCACAAAAGCAACGTAAAGGTCACTCTTCGGTGTGGAATTTCTTTTCTATGTACGTTTTTCTGTACGTTACGAGCACAAGATAGAACGAACTCTGGTGGACATAGTACGAAATAATACGTCTGAATTATTTTCTGCAAAATAAAGTGTCATAAAATTGCACAAAATATAGTACGCTTAATTATGTTTAGTTAATTGCTCTTTAACCTAAAGTGTTCAGCCTGTCTTTTCTATCTATCCTTTGTGACACAGGAATATTATAATAAATAATTTTCTGAGATCAACATGGTCGGTAAAAAAATTACTCGAAAATGTATTCAATTTGCTAGTAGATGGACGCAATGACTAGAAAATGTAAATTGTAAAACCGATCGAAATTTGAAATAGGAAATTTGAACTGGGTTATTAATTAATTCGAGAATCGTATCGTTAGAAATCTTCTTTTTCTTTTACAATTTTTTGATAATAATCTTTAGGTTTGAGAGATAATAGAAAAAATAAAAAAAGTTTCTAAATAAAATAAAAGATGTTGCTTATTACCGAAAGGTGGGCGAAAATAATTTTTGTACTCTGACATTCTTCGTATTAAATAGCTTAGTTTTAGTTTAAAAAGAAAATAGTTCACTATTTCAGTTAATTTTTGCATTATCTCAAAATTAATACATTATTATTTCTCGCCATTAATACAAAACGAATATATGTTTTAATGATTATTTCATTTCAAAATACAACTATTTTATTATCATTGCTATTATTTCTATTATTATTGCTCTGGCGCAATGCATCTTGCTGACCGAAAATCCAAAAAATACTCACGTAATTCGAATGTTATCTAAAAGACAATAAGATAATTAACACTTTACCGACCGCTATCGGTTCAACAGCATACGCACCTCCGACCGGCATCTCAGGCGCAGATTCTCCCTGACGCCGGCTCTGTTTCGGTTTACACTCTCCAATACCATTTTTTTCGTTCATCGCGAACGGTAAATTTTTCAAATTGGTATAAAACTGTGGAAGCTTACAAAGCAACGCAACTGACGCAACTGAGCAAGGTATCTTAGTACTAAATAACAAATTACTGCTCAAATAACGAAAAAGATTGTCGGTGACAAAATGCCGATTAATAGACTATCGACCGGTAAGTGTCGGTGACGAAAAACCGATTAATCGGTTATCGGTCGGTGAAGTGTTCTTTATCTTTGGTTGAGCGAAACACGGTTTATCTAAGTTACGCGTCTCGTCCAGAAATTTTATTATTAAACGTAACTCATGGTTGGCCATATTTTGCCTTGTTATACATCATATATTTTCCATTGGTTTCAGAAAAAAAAAAACGGATCACCCGTCGAGTGGTCGCAGAACGATCGTCGTTTAAGCTACGATGGCAGCACCGCAGGCCTCCTCCCGTTTGGAATTGTTGCAGGTAGGAATATTTTCTCTTCTCGCGAACTATTTCTTCAATAAACTCGGTTATGTGTATTAAAACCAGCATAAAAGTCTCGTATGAAATTGTAATCAATAGCTTCTGCATCGTTGCTGATCTCTTCGCCTCGTACAAATGACTCTACTACTATTAGGTTGGCAACTAAGTGATTGCGGAGTTTGTCGTTAGGTGGTAATGACAAAATCCGCAATCACTTAGTTACCAATATTTAAACGATTCTACGAATATTCAAAGTGGAATCTTGAAACGATATCGATGACAAATTGGTAAGATTAGACACAAGTTGAGCAGTGAGCTGTAGTTCGCTTCAATATTTTTAGGATATTTATTATATTGTCCAGTTAATTATACATAAACATACGTAGGAGATTTGAACATGAACATTGGAAAATTATAAACACGTCGTTGAAATAATCGTTGCGAACTAACCTCAAAATCTAAAACATCTTCGTCTGTATCAAACTAAATCGTAACATCCATTAAACAAAGAACGAATTTAATGCTCGTTACGAAACACATTAAAGCGCACAATGTGTGCACGAGTTTGTGTTGGCATTGTTGTCGATTCACGTCGCATTTCTCTGACGTTCAATTGTAATTTCGTACAACGTTGTAATTACACGTGGGAAATGTTTTCCAAACGTCTGCTTTACAATATCCTAAGGAATACAGGAGGAAAAACCACGTTCTATTCTCAGCCCTTGTATCAACAGGTACATGAGCAGCTCGTAAATTAATTTAAACAAAATAAGAGATATCTAAATTAAAATACAACTAGGAGCTTCCAAGGTTTCAGTATTATCGTTAACGCAGAAAAAAAAAGAAAAGGAAACCACACTTGACAAAATTCAAATACACGCGATAATCTTCTGCTTCTTTGGACGTTGCACTAGCCAAGAGTATCTGATCGTCTCGTAGAATGAAAATCTGAGATTCCATGGAACTGGTGTTCGAGGCCAGGTTGGCAACGATAATGGTAAAATCCGTGTAGTTGCGTAGAATCCAGACAGGAGTATTCGTTTCGATTACCTAACCGTGTCCACGATCGCAAGAGTCCTTGCCAGTCCCGTAATCTTGAAATGCTCGAGCTGGTTAAGGCGGTGCGCGTTGTATCGCCTTCTCCTTTGGCCCACGTAGCGCATATATGGCATCTTGTTCTTGGCTCGTATACACACAGCTGCACGACTAACGACTAATACGTACAGATGTAGCCGAAATCAACGAGCACGAACCATGTGTTAGCAAGTGGCAACGCTTGTCTCCGACCTCTCCCAAGTCGGTGATTTGTCAACAGTGGAGTTTCGGGAAATGGCCACGGTTCGACGAGATATTCAATAGTGGCTAAACTGAACGACCATGTTTCAGTTGTCGCAACATTCGTGTTCGATTACGTATCATGTGTCATGTACTTTTTATTATTATTGTCATATTACGATTATCAGTGGCCCTTTTTTTAATTGAACCGATGACACGTGCGCCTTATATATACAGGGTGACTCTTAACGTTTCTTCTTTTTTTTTATTATTCAATTTGTACTTTACAATTTGTCCAGCTGGACATTTGGTAAATTTTTCTAGGTTAATTGCAAAATAACATGCGGACGACTTTAAACAGCTGAGTTATTCGTTGCATGGAAACGTGTTTCGAAGAAAAGTTGGTATCTAGGGAGACGTACAGTGCTCTAATTTGTTTTTTATTATCTTAGCTTTTCAGCGAGATATTAGGGTCAGCATGAAGTTTTTTAAATGGAACGTCTAATATTTGTTTCTCATAGTAGGATCAATTATGCAAAATTTGATGACTTGCCCGTAAGATACTTTGATGACGTGTCCCTAGATACTGTGCAACTTTTCTTTCAAACGCTTTTTCGTACAACCAATAACTTGGGAGTTATTTTAAGTCATGTCAAAAGCCTCAGCCTGTATATTACTAGAAAACACATAGAGGGGAGAGTGGTGCAGTGACGAGCATTTTAAATATCTTCCCCCTAAGCTTGACCAGAGTGTCAAATCAAAATTTAAAACGTGGGTTTAAAAAATGGAATTTGATAAAAAGAGGGAAATCAGTTGATAATGAAATTCAGTAATAAAAATGCAAATAAGTTTCAAGAGGAAAAGTGTTGTGATTTGTACAGACGTACGACACATTTTCAATGAGATTCTTCTTCCTTTCAATTATTATATTTCTTGCAATATACCAGTGCACTAACGTGTACGTGTAAATAATTCAATGAAGATCAAGAACTATGGTCAGGATCGTGAATGAAGTTTGCAGTTTTGCGTGCCATCTCTATTGGATGATACGTGCATCGATCATCGGCAATCTGGATCATCTCGCTGGGAAGTTCTTAAGTGCTGAGCTTGTTGACTTATTGCCAGTCGTGTTGCCAGAGCCAGAGGGTTCATCAGCCTGGCCACATCCTGCTACAGTCTAAAGTCTAGGCAGACCTCTTATCGCTTTTCACGTGCCACGCCACGGGTCACCGTGACCCCGTGTCCCCGAGTCATCGCCCCGTGCACGCGATCCTCGCATGCGGACAGCAGAGAGCGCCAGACCTTTTGTCGTCAGCCAGAAACTATAACATCCGCGACTACATCCGCGATTTTTAAAACCACGCTAACTTCTTAAAAGTACTCTGTCACTCGCAGTTGCTATGCAGCTTAACACTCTGGAGATTGGAAGCGCGAATTCGCGTCTTTCATACTTGACGCGGTGTCCTATAAAAAATTTAACTGTTGTTAAATAAAAGAGTAAAAAAATAATAATAATGGACAATAATTGGACGAAATGTTACGCAAGTGTTTTTACATTATATGCTTCGATAATACGAAACTATCAATTTCAGTATATTACATGTAATATTGGTCGCTTTGAATGTTTTTCAATCGCTGCGAAACAGCCGGGAAGTGAGGCTACGTGGTTGCCAGAGCAGCAGGTCTCCGGAGTGTTAAAACCTGACGACACATTTATGCTTCCGGCTATCGACGATTTACTTTTGGAAACAGATCGACGCCGCGCCGAGCGTCGACCTTCCACACGTGCACCACCTCTACACGTGGTGTCTCTGTAATTGTGGTATAATTGGCGACGCGGTGATTTTACGTGAAAAATTACGTTGAAAATGTAGAATAAAATTTATTCATTCGACGCTTCGTTTCCGGGAAAATCGAGCCTGTAAATTGGGTGGGTGTAGCCAAATCTGGCTAATTCCGGACTGCACGGGACGAAATAATCGACAGTAAATTGTTTTACGTGAAAAAATAAGTGGAAAGTGTAGAATAAAATTTATTCATTGGACGCTTGGTTTTTGGGAATACCGAGCTTCTAAATTTGTTGAGTATACCCGAACTTGGCTAATTCGAGGTAAGACCGAATGATTGACGGGAAGTTTTCTATATGCGAAAATGGGTCGAGACTTCCATTTGTCAGTAGTAAATAAATATCCAATCGGAGAAGTATTTTTCCGAATAGAATATTATTTGTGTAACAATTTATCGGAAGAAAACTTTAATCGCATAACTTATTTGGATAGAATTATATATTGTATATAAATATTTACGTGTTACATCGTGGATAAAGATGATACTAAACGTGATTTCCAACATATTTACAAGCCTCGTTCTGCAGTCGTAATATTTATTGGCTTTGACAATTAACCTTTGTTAATTGCCAGGTTAGAAAGTTTATCGTCACGTGGTAAATTATTCGTCCGATAAACGAAGAGTGAGAATTATACCGATATCTGTATATGCTTGCACAAAATTAAATGAAAACAGGTAATTAATCAGTTAGCTGCTGCAGCCTCTTTGAAAACTGTGTAGCTAAAAATGCGTCGCAGAAACCAAGGGATGGATGACGAGTATACTCGTCAAACCCAGAGTATGTATGGCTGTCATAATATAGAATTAAGTTGCAACGAAACGACTGTCTTATTGTTTCATTTTACTGCTGCAATTTACTGCAATTCCTAAACTGCAATTTAAACAGCAAATAGTAGCTACTTTTTACGCGTGACGAGTATACTCGTCGTAGCACAGAATATCGCCATTCCTTCGTGACGAGTATACTCGCCAAACACAGAATATGTATGGCTGTCATAATATAGAATTAAGTTGCAACGAAACGACTGTCTTACTTTTTAATTTTATTGCTGCAATTTACCACAACTCCTAAACTGTAATTTACTGCTATTCCTAAACTGCAATTTACTACAATTCCTAAACTACAACGTAAACAGCAAATAGTAACTACTTTTCACGCGTGACGAGTATACTCATCGTAGCACAGAATATCGCCATTCCTTCGTGACGAGTATACTCGCCAAACACAGAATATGTATGGCTGTCATAATATAGAATTAAGTTGCAACGAAACGACTGTCTTATTGTTTCATTTTACTGCTGCAATTTACTGCAATTCCTAAACTGCAATTTAAACAGCAAATAGTAGCTACTTTTTACGCGTGACGAGTATACTCGTCAAACACAGAGTATGTATGGATGTCATAATATAGAATTAAGTTGCAACGAAACGACTGTCTTATTTTTTCATTTTACTACTGCAATTTACTGCTATTCCTAAACTGGAACTTAAACAGCAAATGGTAACTATCTTTTACGCGTGACGAGTATACTCGTCAAACACAGAGTATGTATGGATGTCATAATATAGAATTAAGTTGCAATGAAACGACTGTCTTACTTTTTAATTTTATTGCTGCAATTTACCACAATTCCTAAACTGTAATTTACTGCTATTCCTGAACTACAACGTAAACAGCAAATAGTATCTACTTTTTACGCGTGACGAGTATACTCGTCGTAGAACAAAATATCGCCATTCCTTCGTGACGAGTATACTCGCCAAACACAGCTAATTGGACAATCGTATTATCGCTCGAATAATTCCGCAATCGTTATTCCAATGAATCTACAAAACAATTTGCTCCGCGTAACAATTATTTCACGTATAAAATACTCGACTGATACAAACCTGCTCCCATAATTATTTATCTGAAGTAAATATTTTTATTCGAAATAATTCGAATAATATCCAACTCCGAGAAGAACCGCAGACCAGACGACCAACGTGCCGTGTTTTTCGAGCGGAACCAAAGTCACAAGGGCGATCTCTCGAATAACAGAAGCTATGGAACAAAGGGCTGACTCTTGGTGAAGGGAAGAAAGAAGCGGACATGGCGGTAAGGCGGGTAAAGAATATCAAAGAGATCGAAAAGAGTACGGTGGACGCTTGGCTTGTCAACCGCGACTGGTTACCAAGAGCCGTAACTATAATAATGTGACGTCACTTCCTTCGTCTTCGGTCCGTCATTCGATGGCCCCTGCGCTTTCTACTTCGAGTAGATAGCGATCGTCTGAATTGTTCTTGACCTCTCGCAAGAGACGCGTGCATTTCAATGCGACTGTGAATCGGAAATTGTCCGCACAAGCGTAATTTCTCTACGAGCAGTGATAGTCATTAATAGTCTTTACTATTATGATTTTTCCAGCTAAATTCCTCAGTTAATTGGTTCAGTCGAAACATGAAAATGTAACCAGCACGCGTACATGTTGTAGCGCGTAGAAAACTTATTTATATCGGCGACTTATTAGGAGAATCGTACGATTAGGAAAATTAAGTTTCTCGGGAAGGAAATTAGCTTCAAATAGAAAGTCTGCACTGAGAAGTTACCAACAACTGGACAGTCTGACGCGAGGAAAAATATTCATTCTGCTTTCGTAATTTAACGAAAGCTGAAATCTGTCACTTGCAGAGGTCTCCACTTGTCGAAATTTCCGGAGAAATGAAAAACGATGAACGAAAATCCGGAACGAAAGCACGGAAGCTTCTTCTTCGCACCTTTTCGCAACGCGTTAGTATTCTCAGCTCGTTTCATTCGACCTACGTCAACGTGATCGTCAAAGACGCGGCTGAGGATGAGAATTATGCGTCCGACCGACGAGAAACGATCAGTTTGCGGTCGAAGGGCGAAGGAGCATACGACTTGCCTTGTCTTTTCTTATTCGAAAGAAAGGAGACAGAATCGAACGACCGATTTTTCACATGTTGCGACACACGGCACAGTTGTAGGTTCGCTGGGAGTTGCGCAGGCAGCGGCGATACAACTTCTGTTCTACAATTTCAGAGGTAAACTTCTACTCGCAGGTAAAATGACGCACCTGGACACGTGGCGAGTAATTCGAATTGGAGCAGATTCTATCTCCACTTTTGCGCAGATTTTCGCAGAAATATTCATCGAAAGGGAATGAAGAAAATGGTGATGAGACTCGAGCCATAGAGTTTCCACTGTATGAACCTTAACTTGTTAACTTTGCGTTTGACGAGTATACTCGTCGTCGCTTGTATTTATTTGCACACTCCACGGGACCTAAACCTGTGAGTGTTTTCTGAAACTAAATTCCGCAGTTAACTGGTTGAAAAATAAGCGCGCGTATTGCTTGTTGCTGCCACATGATGTGCATCGCCATACGCAGAAACCAGGTTTCGCTTAGAATTTGATAAATGTTGAAGTGCGGCGGATTGATTTTTCGTGGGTGGACAAGGAGGAGAGGATTTTCTATGCGCTTTCGATACATAAATAAGGCAGAAAATGTGTGCATATCAATAACAGACCTGGCGTAGGTCGATTCTTACGGTTCTTCAGCTACCCACGTTGGCCTAAATCTCGTGACACGTTCTTTTTACCCTTTAAAATCCTTGTCGTCCACCTCTTGCTGAGATTTTCCGACACGAAATCGTCGCCGGTTGACGTCATCTTGTAAAAATAGTCGTCCGTCAACCTGGTCAACGTACAATAATTATCAACGCTGAACGTAATTGCACACTTCGATCGCATAAACGTCGCAAGGATATCATTTTTAACGCGATAACTAAAATAAATGTAACCTTGATAACGCGAGTAATATTATTCATTTAGTCGTCATCGTGTAGCTTATTACAACGAAATGGGATAGTTGAGGTGGAATTGCGACGTATAATGATCTTGTTAGTATACGAATTTAATTGATTCGATGTAAATTAGCGAACAGGATGTGCGAATAATGTTGACGAGTTTAAAATATCGCTCGTGCGAATACGTAGCGACATTAGAATTGAAACATTGAGGTTATGTACGTAACAGTATATTTATGAATTATTTTAAAATATGATAAGATGATATATATGCGATATATACATCGTTAACTTAGACGTTCAATTTATGCCAGACGTAATTAATGACGTGAATGTTGTACGTGTACGTTAACGTTTGATAACGTGGTAGTAATTTATCATGCATCTACGTTTGTCTACCATCGTGGAAAACGTCTCTAACCTCTGAAAGAGGTTAAAGTTCGTTCGTTCTCGTCAGAGAAAATACTTGCGCTTGTGGAAAATAGAATTCACCAAGTGAAACTACTCTATTACGTGATAACACGTGAAACGTTGAATTTCTTAGTTGAATTTTCTTTGCCTTGACAGTCGAATAAATTTACTTATTCCTTTTCGTACAATACGATCGTTTTAATGAAACCATTTCCATAAGATGTCGTCGAGTTTTACAAAGTTGGTCGCAATTTTCGTTTACCAAAAATGAAGTTGCTATCAGTAGAACAACATTTTGAAAAGCAACGTGTTGGAAAACTGTATGTAACTATTGGGTTGGCAACTAAGTTGGGCATTTTGTCAATAGTTCATTCAATGATATTGAGAATTGTGTTTGTTCCAGAAAATATTCATATGAAAGTAGTAATAAATATGTTTCAATATTTATTTTAAATAATTTATAAAAGTTGAAACAATATATGTTTTTAACATTTGCTGCAACTTAATCTGTAATTCCACAATCGTTGGAAATCTTTCGCTTAAAAAATTGGAAACTAATATCACAATTTACTTATCACACGTATTAACACTTTGACTGCCACATCGAAATCACGTGCTTCGCTGAAGACGCCATGGGAGTGTTTTTATTATTCAAATTCATATAATGGCAAAATAATAATAAATTGATGATTTAAGGCAACATTCTTCCCCAATGGACCGTTTATCTTATTGGTGGTCACGGGTGACCGCCGTGGCGTCTTGGTAACAATTGATAGCGACATATTGTAACAAGGCTTCGTTTATTTCAACAAACCATTCGCATTCGTCATTTCGTCGTAAGCAAAACGTGCAGAATATATTGTTGAAACGTATAGAAGATATTAGTGCACAGTATTATGATTATTTTTATGATTTCGACGAAACATTCGGCTAAAATGGTTGAGGTCCGGAAAAAAATTATGTTTGCGATAAACTAATGGTAGTGGTAGATTTCAACAGAGGAAAATGTGCTGTAGATTTATCAGATCAAATGATAACATATTCTACACCACATAGAAGAACCATCAAGTGGTATATAAAATTAGCTTTAGAGTTATTGTTAAATACATCCATTTCAAACGCGACGATACTCTACGAACAAGCAACAAAAACAAAAATCAAGGTACCATATTTTAGAATGGCACTCGCAATGCACCTTACACAGTGCCATTCACCAGAACCGTAAAATATACTTTTTCGATAAAAATTGCCACACGAAATACAGAAGAAAGAAGGACAAGCTTACCTGGCACGAAAATTCTGCAGAAAGTGTTATAAAAAAAATGTTAAACAGTTAGGATCACAAATCGCTAAGAATCGGACCAAAAAGGTGACCACCTATTGTCCAGATTGTATTGACGAGCCACATTTATGTTTAGAGTGTTTGAACACAGTGCACCGTTGGATGCAAGATTTGTCCTCATTTTTTTTTTTTTATTGATGTTCTAATAAAAATGTTTAATTGTTCAATGAGGCACTTTTTATTTCAAAGTATCTTCTATTTATCGGTTATATTGAAAATGCCCTAACTGTCAATTTTTAATCAATTTTTACAATTGTAAGAAGTTGAAGCGCTCGGGTCACAAATGACCCACCGTGGCGTCACAGGAGAAACCGTGGCCGGTCATAATCTGGCCGGTTAATATATTTTTTCAATTTTTATAAATCTTATATATAAATTCTACTAAAATAAATATACTATTTTCTACATATAATACTTTGTTATGTAAATATCACTGCTTCTATTAATATGGAAAAATTAACATTAGTTTAAAAGAATTTCTTAAACCAACTTATAATTTGGGAATTAGAAATATATAACAAATAAATAAATATATAAATTCTTATAAATACTTCAAAATATTTTTACTGCACAGTAATTAATTTCTTTATACAGAGAAGATACCGGGCAATGCAAATATACATTCAATAGATCATTCAACTCATCAATAGTATTCATCAATGGTATTGACAAAATCCGCAATCACATAGTTTTCAACCCAATACATGTAACATCATTTTCCTACGAGATCTACTCAATTAAAATGACGAGAGAATATAGTACTTCAGTAACACTGAACTTGATGCGAGCTTATCGTAGCACTGCAGAAGTAAAATGTTGAAGATTTGGTGACACTCCGGAGCCAGAGATGCGCGGAACATGGAAACACGAAATGACATTTGATTTCACGTAAATCATCGCGTAGACAAATGATACGGTTCTTGATTGACAATCCAATAAATCTGAGACGTTGAAATTGGACTGAAGTAGCGACCTAAGCAAGTTACGTCGTCGTAATACGATCGGACAAAGTATCTTCGCTAATACGTGGCTGGGAAGAAATGATAAAACTGGCGATTCATCGTAATAAAACATCGTGTGGTTGTCGGAGCGACGAAGCTGCGGCGAAGGTAATTTTCCCGGGGTGGACAGGTGCGATGAATCGTTGTGTCTCCTGTCTCTGATTCGATGCCACCGCGTTCCCTCCGTAAAAAGAGAATTCCATCTGCAAAGATAGACAGCTTCGCGTCCCCGTAAGTCGCTTGAGCGACGAGCTGCCAACGATAACGAGTCCGCTCGGTAATTACGTTGCTTAACTGGCCAAGTATCCCGCGGAATTACAATTACAAATCGCCGCGAGGCTTCTCATCAATTATTTATACGAGATCACCGTTACGAACGCTGTGGCACACACACACACACACACACACAGGGCGTGCTCTCTCGTTGCAAACCTACATTTCGGATTTATCCTCGTTTCAGCGCGGATAACACACTTCCAGTCGCGTTATCGCCTCCTCTCCTTCTTTTCCTTTTTTCACTTTTTTTTTCCTTTCTTTTTCTTTTTTTTTTTTTTTTTTTTTAAGTTCGCATTGTGTCACGCATGGGGAACTGTGAAATTCGTGTAAACCACAGCAGATGAAAAGAGAGAAGTAAGAGCAAGAATTGTATTTTTGCAAGGACTGTGCTTCGCACGTTCAGTGGTGTGAAAATGGGTCGAACATCTGGGTCGATTCGTAATAACTGTATTTGTAGGAATTCATGGTGAATTCACGATTGGAAACGGCAGTGTATTTTAGCTTTTTATGCAATTAGTGGATGATGGATTTAAATTACGCATTAAAATGGTGTAATATGTTGCACTATTTATAACGTACAGTACCGTTTCCACGTCACTGCTTCTATTAATTTGGGACATTTAATTTTAGTTTGAAAGAATTTTTTAATCCAACTTACAATTTGGAAGTTAGAAAGTGTGAAGATCAAGAGGTTGTAGAATAGCAAATAGTAGTTTTATAGGCAGATTACAGTGATTCAGTAACAAACATTTGTAATTTATCAACCAAAAACACATATTAAAAGACATAGTAGCAATATGTTTCACTATTTTCTACGTATAGTACTTCATATATTTGTTATTTCAATATCACTGCTTCTATTAATGTGGACAATTTTGTATTAGTTTAAAAGAATTTTTTAATCCAACTTACAATTTGGAAGTTAGAAATTGTGAAGATCAAGAGGTTGTAGAATAGCAAATAGTAGTTTTATAGGCAGCTTACAGTGATTCAGTAACAAACATTTGTAATTTATCAACCAAAAACACATATTAAAAGACATAGCAGTAATACGTTTTACTATTTTCTATATATATTTATATGTAATTTGTAATTTATATGTCATATTATATGTATTTGTTATGAAAATATCACTGCTTCTATTAATGTGGAAAATTTTGTATTAGTTTAAAAGAATTTTTTAATCCAACTTACAATTTGGAAGTTAGAAAGTGTGAAGATCAAGAGGTTGTAGAATACCAAATAGTAGTTTTATAGGCAGATTACAGTGATTCAGTAACAAACATTTGTAATTTATCAACCAAAAACACATATTAAAAGACATATCAGTAATATGTTCCACTATTTTCTACATATAATACTTTGTATATTTGTTATGTAAATATCAGCATTTCTATGAATGTGGAACATTCAATATTAGTTTAAAAGAATTTTTTAATCCAACTTACAATTTGGAAGTTAGAAAGTGTGAAGATCAAGAGGTTGTAGAATAGCAAATAGTAGTTTTACAGGCAGATTCAGTAACAAACATTTGTAATTTGTCAACCAAAAACACATATTAACAGATGTAGCAGTAATATGTTTTACAACTTACAACGTGCACTATTTCATATAATTGTTATATAAAAATCGCTGCTTTTATTAACGTGAACAATTTCTATCACCTCAAAGGAATTGTTTTAATACAATAAAACTTATAATTTAGAAATGAAAAAGTGCGAAGATTAAGAGATTATCGAGTAGCAAAGTAGTTCTACAGGAAGAACTACATCTATCAACGAAAAGTACATATTAAAAGCTTTTAATTTACACGCTAGTCTTTGTCATTTCCGCTAACGATAAAGCCCTTGTTAAATGTATGTACGATGTGAAACAATCGTTGTACATGTGCACACTGTTACTGCTTCCTGACTTTTAATATGAAAATAAAAAACTGCTCGCGACATGAATCGTAGTTTTTCTCCCCTTTAGCAAACAACCACAGATTACAGAGAGTAAAAAGCAAAATCTCAACAATAAATAAAATCTCTGAAATAAATTATTATTATTAATATTAATATATATATATATATATATATAACTGGTAAAATTATAAATTACGTTTTTTTTTATTAAATATAAAGTTAAGAGTGTTAGTGTTACTTATTTATCAGCAAAATCTCAACAATATCTAAAATTTCTAAAATAAATTATTATTATTAATTTATTTAATTTAGAGATTTTAAAAATTGTTTGAATTATAAATTATTTGAAATTGTAAATTATTTTTCTTTTTTATTAAATATAAAATTGAGAGTGTTACTGTTAGTTGTTTATTAGCAAGATATCTACAATCTCTAAATTAAATAAATTAATAATAATAATTTATTTTGGAGATTTTAGATATTGTTGAGATTATAAATTATTTGAAATTATAAATTATGTTCCTTTCTTATTAAATATGAATTTAAGAGTATTAGTGTTAGTTATTTATCAGCAAAATTTCAACAATCCCTAAAATTTCTAAAATAACTTATTGTCATTAATTTATTTAATTTAGAGATTTTAGAAATTGTTGACATTATAAATTATTTGAAATTGTGAATTATGTTTCCTTTTTATTAAATATAAATTTAAAAGTGTCACTGTTAGTTATTTATTAACAAAGTCTCAACAATATCTAAAATTTCTAAAATAAATTATTATTATTAATTTATTTAATTTAGAGATTTTAGAGATTGTTGAGATTATAAATTATTTGAAATTGTAAATTATGTTTCTTTTTTATTAAATATAAATTTAAGGTGTTAGTGTTACTTGTTTATCAGCAAAATCTCAACAATATCTAAAATCTCTAAATTAAATTATTATTATTAATTTATTTAATTATTATTGTTAATTTATTTAATTTAGAGATTTTAGAAATTGTTGAGATTTTGCTCATAAATAACTAACACTACCACTCTCAAATTTATATTTAATAAAAAAGAAGCATAATTTATAATTTCTATAAATTATTATTATTAATTTATTTAATTCAGAGATTTTAGAGATTGTTGAGCTTATTAATTTATTCAATTTAGAGATTTTAGAAATTATTGAGATTTTGCTAATAAATAACTAACACTAACACTCTTAAATTTATATTTAATAAAAAAGAAGCATAATTTATAATTTCTATAAATTATTATTATTAATTTATTTAATTCAAAGATTTTAGAGATTGTTGAGCTTATTAATTTATTCAATTTAGAGATTTTAGAAATTGTTGAGATTTTCCTAATAAACAACTAACACTAATACTCTTAAATTCATATTTAATAAAAAAGAAGCATAATTTATAATTTCTATAAATTATTATTATTAATTTATTTAATTCAAAGATTTTAGAGATTGTTGAGCTTATTAATTTATTCAATTTAGAGATTTTAGAAATTGTTGAGATTTTCCTAATAAACAACTAACACTAACACTCTTAAATTTATACTTAATAAAAAAGAAACGTAACTTATAATTTTACCAGTTAAAATTTCAATCTATCCTTTATCAAAATAAATTTCATAATAAATAAATCTATCCCCTTCCTTCAACAAATTAATCACCTTGATTTACGCTAACTATTCGTCTGACGCTTTCTAAATCTAACGTTTAAGACCATCACGAAACACTCGCTGACAGTCAAGCGCAATGCATTCGCCCAATTACCGGTAAGAATTTATTTAAACGATCCTTCCATTTATCAATCTTATGGTTTAAGAGGCAACGTGTTCACGGTATAATGTTTTCCTAACACACAAGCAGTAAAATCGCAACGAACAATCTAACCCTGAAACATGTTATCTCAAGGCTGTAAAATCGGCGTAAAATGGACACACGCTATCGGATAACGCGGAAGAACTTAATTCTCGGTTGCGATCCACCGTTTCTTCTTACGGTTCCAGGCATTTAGAGTATGGAACGAGAGCTTCAACTGCGAATAGCAACTTCGAAGTGAGACCGGTCCCCGTAGAAAAAGGTCAATGCGCGGAGAAAACGCGATGGAACATCGCTGTAGGAAAACATGTTCGCTTTTCCCTCGTAAAAAAGACGTAAGAATCGTTGCTTTCCTCGGATCGTTAGCGGCTAACGATTAAGCGTTGCTTTATCCACCGAATTTTTACCAATTTTTTAATATCGTTTATGGTTCTTTTCTCGTTTAATTGCTCCTCGTTCGTGCAAGCGTCGATTAGAGCTGCGGCGAGCTACAGTTTAAATTCAATTTCATCCTGCCGGTTTGACGAGGTATGATACGGTCGAGTTATATTTGTCTAAATTTCTGTCTCGTTCGCGAGAACGAAAATTTCGAAGTTGACATGGTACATCGAAGTGATAAATTGGACTGAAATTTTAAGCGAAATTATGTATCAAAGGAATACAGTGAACAATAAAAATCAGGCTTGAAATAATTCGAATAATTAACGTGTATTAATAAGTATAGTTAATATGTTCGATAGTAAAATAAAAAAAAAAAAAACAGAATTTTTATTGATTTAACGAAAGTTACGTAAGTGTTTCATTTTCGTACTCTGCTGTTAGTTTAGAATTTTACACGTATCTTTATATTACGTTTAGTCATTCGAATGTTGTAAAAACATATATGCAAAATTCTACCTTCAGTAGAAAATCACAAACACTTGATAAACTCGATGTAACCAGTTGCGAGTCTGTTGAATAAAAAAGTATCCTTTTGTTCAAAGCGTTCAACTGGTTTGCAACTTGGTAATATTACCAACATTAAACGTCAGATTTAGAAAGCGTAATATAGTTGGCGTAAATCGAGGTGATTAATTTATTAGAGGAAGGGGATAGATTTATTTATTATGAAATTTA
The DNA here is from genome assembly GCA_014737365.1 of Bombus soroeensis. NCBI lineage: Eukaryota > Metazoa > Arthropoda > Insecta > Hymenoptera > Apidae > Bombus > Bombus soroeensis. The sequence goes on from JACXIL010000172.1 coordinate 64,583, forward strand.
TTTTGATAAAGGATTCATTGAAATTTTAACTGGTAAAATTATAAATTATATTCCTTTCTTATTAAATATAAATTTAAGTGTGTTAGTGTTACTTATTTATCAGCAAAATTTCAATAATCTCTAAAATCTCTAAATTAAATAAATTAATAATAATAATTAATTATTAATTAAAATCTCTACATTATATAAATTAATAACAATAATTTATTAAATTAATTAAATTAATAATAATAATTTATTTTAGAAATTTTAGAGATTGTTGAAATTTGGTGATAAATAACTAACACTAACACTCTTAAATTCATATTTAATAAAAAAGAAACATAATTTACAATTTCAAATAATTTATAATCTCCACAATCTCTAAAATCTCTAAATTAAATAAGTTAATAATAATAATTTATTTTAGAAATTTTAGAGATTGTTGAAATTTGGTGATAAATAACTAACACTAACACTCTTAAATTCATANTTTAAGAAAAAAGAAACATAATTTGCAATTTCAAATAATTTATAATCTCCACAATCTCTAAAATCTCTAAAATAAATAAATTAATAATAATAATTTATTTTAGAAATTTTAGAGATTGTTGAAATTTTGCGGATAAATAACTAACACTAACACTCTTAAATTCATATTTAATAAAAAAGAAACATAATTTGCAATTTCAAATAATTTATAATCTCAACAATCTCTAAGAAATATCTCCCTGGAGAGGTGTGCAATTTAAACGACTCGTCGGTTACCGATTAATTACAGAATAAGCAATTAATCAGCAGTAGGCTATAAAATCACGAAGAACCATAGAGCTGGTCAATTGCAACGAAATCGACGATATTTCACATCGGCTCGTTGATAACCGAGGGAATTAGATCGTCGACGTTACGCGTATTACGTCGTTGCATAATTGCTGGTATCCTCGGTGCTATAATCACGTAACGAGCTCTGTAAGCGGATTTTTTCCTCGTTCGCGCCTTCCAACTTGGGAAGGTTAAGCGTGGGCATCGCCACGTAAACGTATCGTATTTATGGTGAGGTCATTTTGCGCGTTTACGTTGTCGTTCTGTGCGAGAATACGTCTGTTTCACTTCCTAGAATCGGATCACCTACTCGCGTTAAATCTCGATCAGATTAGTCAAGTTACTGGAATTCGAGTCGTATAAGTCGGAGTAACCTGATTTCAAGTGGATGTTTAATGAGAAATGATATCACGGTAAGAGAAAGACAATTTGGTTGAAGAAATCGGTGTGAGCAAGCACAAGGCTGAAAATAACATTACACGCGACTACTTTTCATCACGATACAACTGTTACGACATTGCAACTGTTGTTTCTCTGGAGTCAAGCAACAGTTCGATACGTCTCAAGTTGAATTTTGTGGAAATATGGAAATATGGTTCTAATTAATCTTCCTGAAGTAGCAACTGACCTGGAATATGCATGTAAAATGCAATTCTAAATATTTTTAGGTTCGTGATTGCACGTTATTTATATTTTAATTAGTAATTATTAATGTTGATAATATTAGTAATTATGTGTGGCATATTTGATAGTACAAGCAGTACAATAATTGTACTAATAATTTTAGTACAATCGAAGACTTATAATTATACAGTAAAACTACAGTAATTGTATATATACAGCTTTCGTAAAACTAAACACTGCGACGTAGATTTTACGTTGCTGTATCTCTCAGATACACCGCAATCTCCGAAGGAATTTTTACGACTGCGACCTTCATAGAGTTAAAGTAAAATATAAAAAATTCACATTAAAGTAAAGTGATACTCCAAGTCTAGTAACTTGGTTAATATAAATGAAAAGAGAAATTTGAGAAGATATTTCGAATGATTACTTCATGCCGATAAAGAGGTTTCGAGTTACTTGAATTTAAATTGCTTCAATTTAGATAACTTGACTAATCCAAGCGAGACTTTGTATTTGTTCGATTTCGAGTTACTTGAGTTCATCTATGCGGGTACAAAGTTCGCATGCAAGTTAATTGAATAAAAGAACTTGGAAGACTTGACTTCAAGTAGCAACATACTGAAATATCAGCGATAATACTTGAAGCACATATTGCTTCACACTTTTCATGTTTATGTATATAAATTGCACCATAGAGAAAGTAAAAATTTGAAGAAATTATGAGAATCTCAACTTCATTTAAAACTGGAAAGATATTTCAAGTCAAATAGAGTAACACGCCAAAGAGGTTTCAAGTTGCCAGGATCTAAATTGCTTCAATTCAGATAAAGAACTCGTTCAAAGAAGACTTGAAGCTTGTTCGAATTTAAGTTCATCTGCACGAGTACAAAGTTTGCATGCAAGTTAAGCAACTCGTATTTAAGTTGTTTTAATTGAATAAAAGGACTTGGAAGACTTGACTTCAAGTAGCAACATACTGAAATATCAGCGATAATACTTGAAGCACATATTGCTTCACACTTTTCATGTTTATGTATATAAATTGCATCATAGAGAAAGTAAAAATTTGAAGAAATTATGAGAATCTCAACTTCATTTAAAACTGGAAAGATATTTCAAGTCAAATAGATTAACACGCCAAAGAGGTTTCAAGTTGCCAGGATCTAAATGGCTTCAATTCAGATAAAGAACTCGTTCAAAGAAGACTTGAAGCTTGTTCGAATTTAAGTTCATCTGCACGAGTACAAAGTTTGCATGCAAGTTAAGCAACTCGTATCTAAGTTGTTTTAATTGAATAAAAGGACTTGGAAGACTTGACTTCAAGTAGCAACATACTGAAATATCAGTGAGAATCCCAACTTCATTTAAAACTTGAAAGATATTTCAAGTCAAATAGATTAACACGCCAAAGAGGTTTCAAGTTACCAGGATCTAAATTGCTTCAATTCAGATAAAGAACTCGTTCAAAGAAGACTTGAAGCTTGTTCGAATTTAAGTTCATCTGCACGAGTACAAAGTTTGCATGCAAGTTAAGCAACTCGTATCTAAGTTGTTTTAATTGAATAAAAGAACTTGGAAGACTTGACTTCAAGTAGCAACATACTGAAATATCAGTGAGAATCCCAACTTCATTTAAAACTTGAAAGGTATTTCAAGTCAAATAGAATAAAAACACGACAAAGAGGTTTTGCGTTGCTGAATTCTTATCGCTTTTCAATTCAAGAAACTTGACCAGTGTAAACGAAGTTTTAGACTGAAAGGACGATCATTCTGATATGCGGTTTACGCGATCGCGTAATCAGTTACGTTGCTGGTAAAACGAAGAATAACGATTTCGGTTTAATAGCAACGTAAAAGTTATACCTACGCTTCTATTGCTAGCGGCTAAAAGTTTGAAGCTTCTTATGAAACTCGTAAAAGCCGACGTTTCGTGATGTTTTGCTGTTTTATGACAGGTTATCCAGTACCTAAGTGCACGGTATAAGTGTAATGGAAACTTAAGTTCTCCTCTCCAGTGATTTGATTTATCGCTTTCTTAACTTTATGGAGCGAGGCGTCGAGAATTATGGTGATAAGAGTGTTTAGTAATTTAATAACTCTTTCTCCTAATTATAGTGTTCGACATTATGATAATTTTGATAACGAGTAGTTTGTAACAAGGCAAAGGATATCCATGATTAATCTTGAACTATCTGTTTGCCCATTAAAAACCTATTTCTTTAATCATTTCTTTATTAAATTTATTCATTTGAATATTAAATATTCAATCCACTTATATCGTTGCATTTTTTATTCAATTCGTGCTACTCCATTTTCTTTGCAATTGAATGAAATTTCCTGCAACCTCGTGGCAAACTTTTCATAAACTTAGGAAACTACTCAATGCTACTCAGATACTGCAACGTACGTTATTTTATGAAATAGTTATTATTAATAGTGATATTTATTATTATATTTATTACCTATTAGTTTATAAATATTTCAAGTTTTGTTTCATATAAATTATTCAGAAGATAACAATGAAATACAAAACACCGTTAGTCAGTTCAAACGTACTGGGACTGCTCCACACAAAATCTAAAGAGGGCGATCGCACTGCTTGGTACTCAAACAATTGAAATATATCGCCTATGGTAAAACAGAAAGAATTTTCTATGGTGCGTGTCTAGATACTTTCAGCATCCCAGGGCGTTTGCACTTGAAACATGGAAAATTATATCTGGAAGAAACGAAGTCTTACGTTAACCTAATATCAACAGACATTCGACGGTTCGTTAACCCGTGGGCGTGCTAATGGGATGGGACTCGATGCGAGCTAAAAACACCATTTAATTTAACTGCACATGAAATTATGTAGAATTGTTGGCGTCTGGCGGACGTCAACGTGCAAAGTGACATACTCAGGGAACGACGTCTGTCAGACGTGTTTGTGTGCCAAGGGGTTAACTGCATCGTATCGTTGCAACCATGACACGGGTCAACTTTATCGATTGTCTTTATCGCACACGCTAGTCGAGGCTAACGTGTTTACGAAGCAAAGTGAAGGCTCGCGGCGGGATGATGGTGTTCGCGTACGAAAGAAGGACAACGTAAAATGCAATTTCGTTGCACGTTACCGAGCAAAGGAGGATCCACAATTGAAGGAACGAGCACCGTGCTGCCGCCACACGACATTTAGCTCGTACTACAGCTGCGTAAGGGTGGGATTTTATCGAACGAGATTATCGGACGCGATCGAGCAAAGTGGCTCGTTTACACAGAGTTTTGTCATTCGAAGTAGGCAACCAATCTCGAGTGAAGGTTGCATAGAAAATGCCATTTTTCACTCTTATTGCTGCAATTACTAGATTGCAATTTAAACAGGAAATTGTAACTACTTGCAAGTGCTTTTTACACATGACGAGTATACTCGTCAAAAACAGCTAACTGGTTAATCGTGTTATCGTTCGAATATTTGCAAAACGAAAGAAAAATGCAATTATGCAGACAATGGAATAATTTAATAATAACAATAGAATTGTATGAAACGATTGAATTTTGTATGAAAGACAAGAAATTCTATGTAGAAGCGACTATAATGGCATTCGTATGTGTAACAATTTTTCGCCAAATAAGTTTTCTGCGAGATACAAACGCGAGAAACGCAAGTAACATGAGTTTCGATTCTGCCTTTCTGCGTCAGAGAAGAAATTCGAAACAGCGGAAATTTGTATGTCAGAAATTATTTGATCGTGAATTTTGTAATATTTAAGTAGCAATATCTCAACTTTATAAACATTGACATTGACTACTTCTTTCACCAAGCTATAGAAATATAACGATATGAGCTGTTTCTAGCAGAGGCAATAATTATTAGGTTGGCAACTAAGTGATTGCTGATTTTGTCAATACCATCTAATGACAAAATCCACAATCACTTAGTTGCCAACCCAATATCATCAGCTGTAATTATAACTACAAAATATAATTTAATCGTAATTAAAATTACAATAACGACGACATTTAATAATTTTAATAATTTTAATTTAATAATTTTATTTACCAACAATAACGATTACAATAACGAGCTCAGCCTATGAAGCGTAAATGACGACTTCCATCATTAAAAATTACCAGATCCGGTCAAATGACCAGTTCCAAAATTTAATTTAAAATTAAATTAAAATAGTAAAAATTTAATTAAAAATAGTACATTCATCGTTACTTTTTTGGTTCGTCTAACTTTACGTAAATTCCTCTATTCTCTGATTAATAATTTAATAATCTGATTAATAATTTTGTTACATAACCTTTTACAATTGTAAAACTTCTTACAATTGTAAAAATTGAATGAAAATTGACAGTTAGTGTATAAATAGAAGATACTTTGAAATAAAAAGTGCCCCATTAAGCAATTAAACATTTTTATTAGAACATCAATAGAAAAATAAAAAAACGAGAACAAATGTTGCGTCTAACGGTGCACTGTGTTAAAACACTGTGGCGTCCTGAGCGAAACATGTGATTTCGGCGCGGCAGTTAAAGTGTTACAATTTCTCGATTTTCGTTAATATAAGAATTTACCTAAAGTTAGACGAACGAAAGAGATAAAAATGAACGTACAAACTTAAATTAAATTATGAAACCGGTCATTTTACCGAGCCCGGTAAGCTTAGTGTTAACACTAGAACTACCACGCCAGTCAAATGGCCGGTTTTACAATTTTATTTTCAAATTCCTACTTCGTGTTATATTTTTTTGATGTAATGACTTTCGCAACGATAACTAAAAGAATAATATAATGAATTTTATCTTGTTTTTTATGTATTCAAACTGAAAATAATTTTGTATCAAGGCTACTTATACCAATACCAGTTAAGATGACTGGTACTTGTCGAAGTGTGCAGGAGTCCTGCAATTTGTCGAACCCCAATTAACCAGTTTCCTCGTTTTCTACAACTTGCTACACGTTTTCAAATTTTTACCGCGTATCATTCAATATGAGGATATCAGTTATCAGGAAAATTGCGGACCGATCGCTGGATCGCTAGATGCTAACACTAGAAATACCACAGCAGTCAAATGACAGGTTCCACAATTTTATAAATGTGTCAACCCTCGTTTAGGTCGATCAGGGTCGCAGATGAATTAATAATAGCAAAAATGTATTACATAACATGGAATTGCTTCTGTAAGAAAATAATAAATCACTAAATATAAAAATATTCTATTATTACGTATTTTTTAAAGACCAGTCATTTTCACTGGTTTTGGTAGAAATAGCTTCGTGTTAACTATCGGTAGTTCTAGTGTTAATAAATTTTTTCCCTGGAATTTGCTGGAAGCGAGCCGGTCGCGTGTCACTGAAACGTTTCACAGCGGCAGAAAGTGCATGACTCGCCGCGTCGTTGGCAACGTAATTAAACAATGTCATAAAGGAAACAATTTGTCGTAGCGACGACGTGTTCATGTAACACCGTTTGGACACATCGGTGTAATAATTTCTGGCCAATTAATCATCCTTATTTTTATTTACTAACAATAAACGCAGCTGAAAAATCCCAGACAATTTTATTCGATTCTTTGTTCGGCCAACGTTAAAATAGAGTTTCCTTTTTGCAGTTTATCTTCCCTTGCATAATAATCTCTATGCTTGCTCTGCTTTAAAACACTTCGTTTTATCTTTTTTTTTTTTTTTTTTAATAATCTTTCGGTCTTCCCTTTACACCGCTTTCGACTTTTTAATTCACAATTGGAGTAAAAGTAGAATTAATGTAAAAATGTGGTTGTTGCATAACGAATTGTTGTTGCATATTTAACTAGAAATTTTAAATATGGACAAAGTTTCCAATGGAAATCTGTTTTCCACCGCCGATTATAATTGATGGATCGCGCACGGATTGAGCCAGCGTGGCACGTCCGACAAAGTAAATTATTTTCAGCGAGATGCTGCGCTCACCGTTTCCAGATGATCACATCTCGTTAATGATCGCACATCTGTTCACGCAGAAGATTCGATTATTGACGTTAGCGGCGGAATTGGATAAAAAGGAAAATCACGAGCGAGTTAGAAGCGTATTAGTCGCGGTCTATTTATATGGCAGCAGTTTGCAGGTTAAACTGCAGTTATCTTTCATCTTAATCGATCCGCGCGTCAATTCATTAACACGTACACGTACATATACGCGTGAACAAATGTACAGGGTATCCTGGAATTTTCTATTTGAATGTCTTTCATATTGGAACAGTTGTCGTATAAGAAAAGAAAAAGCTCGAGACTTTTGTTAGGAAATTGTGGCACAAGTGGAAAGCGATAATATTGGCGTGGCAACTATGTGATTGCGGATTTTGTCATTAGGTGCTAATGACAAGACCCGCAACCACTTAGCTGCCAACCCAATATATTGCAAATCACGCGATTTTTATCAACATGATACGAAATTGTTTGCAGGTTTCTGAAATGTTTCGCTTTTATAAAGTAGCGATATAAACAGTTCCTTTCTGTATAAAAAATATTTCATAAAAATCACTAGCACTCATAGTGTACCAATTCCTTAAACAGTCTTTTATCTGTCACTATAGACTTCATAATTATGACATAAAATTTACTATCGTAATTGCATCGAAACAGTGACAGGATCTGCTTTATTTATTGTCTGCAGCATTTCCTTAATTTATTTCAATTTATACGTATTTAAGTGATTTATTTATACGTATATGAACCTACATATGTATTGGTTGGCAACTAAGTGGTTGCGGATCTTGTCATTGCCACCTAATGACAAAAGCCGCAACCACTTAGTTGCCAACCCAATATATTGCAAATCACGCGATTTTTATCAACATGATACGAAATTGTTTGCAGGTTTCTGAAATGTTTCGCTTTTATAAAGTAGCGATATAAACAGTTCCTTTCTGTANTAAAAAATATTTCATAAAAATCACTAGCACTCATAGTGTACCAATTCCTTAAACAGTCTTTTATCTGTCACTATAGACTTCATAATTATGACATAAAATTTACTATCGTAATTGCATCGAAACAGTGACAGGATCTGCTTTATTTATTGTCTGCAGCATTTCCTTAATTTATTTCAATTTATACGTATTTAAGTGATTTATTTATACGTATATGTACCTACATATGTATTGGTTGGCAACTAAGTGGTTGCGGATCTTGTCATTGCCACCTAATGACAAAAGCCGCAATCACTTAGTTGCCAACCGAATAATTTCGAATAGACGGAACGATCGTTTCAAATTTTTACGTGCGGTGTTTTGAGGAGAGTTGGTCGATCGATGCGGCAGAAGGCGAATCGTGGCGCGTGCGATCGGTCCCGATGTTAACGAGTAGATTAATTAGCTTTGATTGCGAAGTATTCGATTTAGTGAGACGAGGCGGATACCGTGAATCCATTGCGTGCGTAAAGCGGTTGAAAGAGCCGACCAGAAGCTGGAATTAGTTGTGTGCTATGAACTTGGCGAAAGTGGACTTTAATTGAAAGAATGTGTCGGATCAGACGCGATACGCACCGAAACGTTGCTGTTCTTTTATTTGAACGGTCAAGATGACAAGGTTTAAATTGGTGTAAAATTACTTTGACACTGAAGCTGAAGAGAACATTTGATTTTCGTCGTGTAAAAACGTAGAACAATTTCTCTTCACTCATAAGAATCCACTGGTTTGATTGATAAGAAAGCTTCGTTCGTACTATTATGAAATTTCATGTAATAATTCTCTGGCTAATACTAATAATGTAAATAATAATGTAATTAATAATATTAGTAATATTTGTCATACTGAAAGATGACTATACAAACTAGAGAAATTATACTGATGAGAATCCACTCGTTTGATTGATAAAAAAAGCTCTGTTCGTTCTATTATGAAATTTCGTGTAATAATTCTCTGGATTAAAAATAATAATAATAATAATAATATGAAAGATGACTATACAAAGTAGAGAAATTATGGCTCCAGACAACTCAAATGTATAAATTGATTGTTTTTGAGACAAGTTTAATGATACGCAATATATAAAACGTTTTAGAATATCATGCACCGGAAAAGATATTTACAAATGATTTTTCCATATCTTTGCTTATGTCAATTCTTAGTTCATTCGGATATCAACTTCAATTTTATACGGATCTCTCACAAGAAAAAACTGATCGATCTGGCTTTCTGTCCATTTCTCAATGCCATTGCATAAGCACGCAATCAACGTTCAATACTCGAAAAACGAATTACTTCAATGAACGCGTTTATTGTGGTTTATTGAATTGGCAACTAAGTGATTGCGGGTTTTGTCATTAGGTGGTAATGACAAAACCCGCAATCACTTAGTTGCCAACCCAATACACTGTTTCTGCACCCTAACGACCATTGTTGAAAAATAACGGAATTTGTACAATAATTTACTGATTAATAATATCGACAGACAATAGGTTGTATATTATAATAAATTTCACTCGTATAATTTTGAGATTTTTATTATCAATTTTTATTATCAATATTATTATTTTTAGTATTAATTTTGAGTATTTTGATCGTATTCCAAATTTTGCGAACGATTCTGGAAATTAGGAACTCGGTTTGTTTCACCACAGGGCCATAGGATTTTATTTTAATGCGACCAAACCTTTGGAACTGACGTTTCTCTCAGCTATTGGCTTGGCAACTAAGTGATTGCGGATTTTGTCATTAGGTGGTAATGACAAAACCCGCAATCACTTAGTTGCCAACACTATACACTGTTTCTGCACCCTAACGACCATTGTTGAAAAATAACGGGATTTGTACAATAATTTACTGATTAATAATATCGACAGACAGCAGGTTGTATATTATAATAAATTTCACTCGTATAATTTTGAGATTTTTATTATTAATTTTTATTATCAATATTATTATTTTTAGTATTAATTTTGAGTATTTTGATCGTATTCCAAATTTTGCGAACGATTCTGGAAATTAGGAACTCGGTTCGTTTCACCACAGGGCCATAGGATTTTATTTTAATGCGACCAAACCTTTGGAACTGACGTTTCTCTCAGCTATTGGCTTGGCAACTAAGTGATTGCGGATTTTGTCATTAGGTGGTAATGACAAAACCCGCAATCACTTAGTTGCCAACCCAATACACTGTTTCTGCACCCTAACAACCATTGTTGAAAAATAACGGGATTTGTACAATAATTTACTGATTAATAATATCGACAGACAGGAGGTTGTATATTATAATAAATTTCACTCGTATAATTTTGAGATCAAAGTAAAAAATAAAAAGTTTTATTACGAGCATACTGATGCCAATCTACGTGAGTTGTGCTTTGTAAAATTGTACTAATATTAGTTTTATGTAATTAATACTATTCTTGTGTGATTCTATCAATTGAAATAAAATGTAGAAAATTCTACTTATCTCATAAATAATTATATTTATTAACGAAGATAATTTTTGCTGATTCCTTGATGGGTCAACATGGTCCGATGACTCATCTCTCTAGCATTAAAAGAACCAGACTCGCTGTAATAACTTGTATCACAATACAATTCCATTTATATATTTTCCTTGAAATTGTAATTAGTTTTCTTTTCTAATTATATGATATTAGGTTGTCTGGAAGGTTTCTTTCGTTTTAGAAGGAAACAACATTCTTATATTATATTGTATAATGTAATTATATTATGACTTAGGTGGAAATAATCCAATCGCTTAGTTGCCAACCCAATATATAAGCAGATACGTCTTTATTTTGTTAATAGCAGCGCTAATGGAATTTCAGGATGTTTTACGTAACGTATGGACGTAAAATTATTCACCAGTATATCTGTGTGTGTATATATAGATTTGTGTGTGGGTGAAAGAAGTAGTCGATGTCAATGTTTGTAAAGTTGAGATATTGCTGCTTAAACAAATATTATAAAATTCACGATCAAATAATTTCTGACATGGAAGTTTCTACTGTTTCGAATTTCTTCTCTGACGCAGAAAAGCAGAATCGAAACTCGTGCTATTTGCGTTCCTCACGTTTGGTATCCTCCACAGAAAGCTTACTTCTTTGAAAAATGTTCACATTGACATTACAGTCGTTTCCAGATAGAATTTATGATCGTTGTTTTTTAGTCAGAATTCAATTATTTGGTTGTATCGTTGTCACTATATTGTTGTATCGTTTGTCTCTAAACTCGATACAACCGGGTTTAACAAATTTTCTCGCAAAAATGTGACTCTCGGCGCCTGTCTAACGTGTCTACGTATGAACTGTCCAGCTGGACAAATTGTAAAGTACAAATTAAATAATAAAAAAAAAAAAAAGTATGGAAGACAAAATCTATCACGCAGTACGATAGAGAAAGGATGGAGGAATTTTCTTCAGGACGAAACGAGCTATTTAGCAGACAAATTACAACAGCCTCGTGGCGTTTCTAAATTTTCCATCGCTTGGAGTTGTTTGCGGCGCAGCCGCGACGATTCCCACAAGCAATTCGAGTAGCCACTGGTCGAATCGATCATTCGGTAGGTCGTTTGAGGAAAAATTGGGAAAGTAACTTTGCTGTATATTTGGAGGTTTGCGTATGTAGGAAATGCAGAAATTCATGTGCAGAGAGACGCAGAGATCGGCGAGAAGGCGAAGCTCTACGGAATCGTTAGGACGGTCGACAGAGCGAAAACCAATCATCTCGCACGAGCGACGATGCTCTCGAGGAACCTTGAACTCTGCACTCGACCAAGCTGGAATTTGTACGCGCCAGAGATCGGGGGATACCAGGGATTCCCTGTTCATTCGCAAACTGCATATCGCTGGGAATAAAAGCGTGCTCCGTCGAAATTGAGCCGGACTGGGTCACGGAAGTATTCCACTACTCGCAAATCGAAAGCTTTAATGAACAAGATACGCTGGCGATCGATGAAACGTGCACGCGGTGCCAGAGCCTCGATGCCAGCGTGCTTTTGCTAGAGAAGAATAGAATTTTGATTTCGCGAGAGTAAGCATCTCCTTGCGGATTTCTTTCAGTTGAGATATTGAATTGCAAATGAATAAGAATGTGTCATGAATAAGAAATGAACAAGTATAGATAAATGTATAAGTAAATGAATAAGCATGTAAGTTTATAAGTAAATGAATAAGTATGTAAGTATACAAGTAAATGAATAACAATATAAGTATGTATGTATATAAGTAAATGAAAAAGTATATAAGTATATAAGTAAATGAATAAGTATGCAAGTATGTAAGTAAATGAATAACAATATAAGTATGTATGTATATAAAGAAAAGAAAATGTATATAAGCATACAAGTAAATGAATAAGTAAGTAAGTATATAAGTAAATGAATAAGTATGTAAGTATACAAGTAAATGAGTAACAATATAAATATGTAAGTAAATGAGTAACAATATAAGTATGTAAGTAAATGAATAAGCATGTAAGTATATAAGTAAATGAATAAGTATGCAAGTATACAAGTAAATGAGTAGCAATGTAAATATATAAGTAAATGAGTAACAATATAAGTATGTAAGTAAATGAATAAGCATACAAGTATGTAAGTAAATGAATAAGCATGTAAGTATATAAGGAAAAGAAAAAGTATATAAGTATATAAGTAAATGAATAAGTAAGTAAGTGTATAAGTAAATGAATAAGTATGCAAGTATGTAAGCAAATGAATAACAATATAAGTATGTATGCATATAAGTAAATGAAAAAATATATAAGTATATAAGTAAATGGATAAGTAAGTAAGTGTATAAGTAAATGAATAAGTATGCAAGTATACAAGTAAATGAGTAACAATATGAGTATGTAAGTAAATGAATAAGCACATAAGTATATAAGTAAATGAATAAGTATGGAAGTATATAAGTAAATGATTAAGTATGCCAGTATGTAAGTAAATGAATAAGTATGTAACGATATAAATAAATGAATAACAATATAAATATGTAAGTATATAAGTAAATGAATAAGTAAGTAAGTGTATAAGTAAATGAATAAGTATGTAAGTATATATGAGTAAATAAGTATAAAGGTATATATTTAAATGAACAAATATTCTAAAAATTTGTAATTGCAATGCGGTCGAACCTCGATAACTCGAACAATTATGAGTCGAAAACCCTTATAAGATAGCAAATTCATTCCCTTCATTTGATTATATCGATCTTTTAATTATTACATCTTATTGCTACTATTATTGCTACTATACCGTCAGTACTATTAGTATTATTTGCTTATTATCCTCTAATTCTTTCTTAGTTAATATGCATTTATCTATCTTACTGTTTAATTTTTGTTTATTATAATAATAATTCTTTAATAACTCCGATAGTTTCGTCGATCTTCTCGCTAATCCATATTTTTATAAACACAATATTTAAAAAATCGAAGATCTGTTAAATGTCTTAAATATTATATGGAACTCTATATCGAGCATACTTTGGAAATTCTGTGTATCTTTGCATCCTACACGTACTCTTTGCATTTTTCCACCTTTAAATTGAGATGTTCGAATATTGCCATTTAGATCCAGAGATAAATTTGATATTTCTTGTCGTCATCAACGTAATTCTCTTCTGTTCTGTGGACGAAAAATGTCTGAAATTTCAACAACAAATGGGCATAGATCGGACACTTTCTGTTCGGAAATACTCATCACTTTTAACCTAATGACGCTATATGTCTTAAGACTTATAAAGTCTCGCAATGTACTGGCAATTCTGATCAAGTTTGGCTGTTTGAATTTACAAGACAAATGATGACAATACGAGGAAAGCTTCGCTTCAGAGAGACCGTTATTTGTTACAGTCGAAAACAGTATTTGTCGAAAGAAAAGCTTTTCCCTACATTCATAACTCTCATAATCCATACAAATCTACTTTTTCAATCGAGATATATATTTGTCAATTACTATATATTTTCCCTTCAGTTTCGCATCATAATAACGCTCAACCACAATTTTGATAGAACTTTAATAATTGATTAAATGTAACTAAAATGTTAAGTATCGGAAAAAGTAAGCGATGACGAGTATACTCGTCAAACACAGAGTATATGTGGCTGTTACAACATAGAATTAAATTATAATGAAACAAGTTTTTTACTTTTTCTACGCATGGCGAGTATACTCGTCAGAACACAAAATATTGCCATTTCTTCATGACGAGTATACTCGTCAAAAACAGTAAACTGGTTAAAATAGTTCAAGAATTTACTATGGCGTATTAACAAACATTAAATGGCGACCGACGCGAGCAACTGCTTATATTATGTGTATGAAATATGAAAATAAATGATATTCAAATCAGTATGCACATCTAAGCGCAATAAATCATTAAAATGATACGCCACGATAATTAAACGTGGCGTATTTTACTTCTGCATAAATTTTACTCCCACATAAATTTTACTGCTCGTGTTTGGAAAACTTATGGCACTAGGTCCTTTTCATGGAAATTTACATTTTTCCGTGACCCCATAGAAATTCCATACAAGGATTAAGGGATGTGAAAACTTTTTGTCGAATATTAATACGGAAGGAAGATGGAATTTTAACGTGACCAAATAAATCTCGGAGATCTTCATAAGACCGTGAAACACTCTTTTATCCTTCGAATTTTCCACTTATTGAAAATATTTCCCATAACGTCGAATAATAAAACGAAGATAAATATGGTGAAAGATAAAATGTTTTACGTAACGTTATGTCGTATAACGTTCTTCGCGCTTTTAACTTCACGAATAGTGATTTTATTTCTTTATAATTTTAATAATAATAATCTTCTCGTATAGAATATCTCGTCAAGCCAGAAGGAATTACAGGAAATTTTATTCGAGCGAAGGTGTTTAAAAATGAAATTTAAACATGGAATTCGTAGGATTTCCAAGGAGTATGTGTTATCTGCGCGTGGCATCGTGTAAATCCATCTCTTCAGCAACCTTGAACTTTGAATTTCAATGTAGCTGCAGCTGAAGTTTTAAATAATCCGGTTAACAAGCAACGAAACACGCGACTCCGGCGGATTTCTCGCGCGCTCGAACGAAGATTCGTGAAGATTCGACAATTGTTCGAGAAGCAATTTTATTTACTTTGATCGGACGTATATACAGGGTGAGTTGTGTAAAACAAAACAGCTAAATATCTCTGTTAGTGTCGAAGACAGAAAAGTTATAGTTGCTCGAGGAGACAAATACGATGATACTAAAAAATTGATCGATGCTTTTTTCAAAATCAACGGTGCTTTTTTAAATGGAACTATATATATTTCCAAAAGACCTTGAAAAAGGCGTCAATCAACAGACGTTTTAGTATCGTCATATGTGTCTCCTTGAACGATATAACTTTCCTCTCTGACAATTTTTCCTATCTTCGATATTAACAAAGATATCTTTAAGTTCTGTTCTACATGACTCACCCTGTATATCGAATTTTTACATTCGATGCAAACGCGAAGAAAGCGGTGTATAAAAATTATAATAAAAAGTTTTAATAGTCCTGTGTCATTTCCATTTAACGATTGGTACCTTGGCAAATACATTTCGTGGCCGAATAACCTTGAACTTTACAGGCCTGGAATTGTTTCACAGAAAATGGAATATCAAGCGTACTTAACAATACGAAGAACAATCCGGGAAATTTCTTCGCGAATATTACGCTTGAGCACATAATTTACAGGATAGAAATCTGAACTTCCAAGAAAAAATTAGTAATTCTTCCATGTATAGTCTTGGTAACTATAGTACAATCGACAAGGGAGTGATTCTACGTGAAAAAATAAATCAAAAATGTAGAATAGAATTTTTTCATACGGTGCTTCGTTTCCGATGGAATCGAATCTAAAAATTTGTTTGGCGCGCGTGAGCTTTAATTACCCATCGGCTAGATACGAAAAACTAATTAGCAGGAGATTACACTACGTACGAAAACAAGTGAAAAATGTGGAATAAAATTTTCGCCTATATAGCTTCGTTCACAAGAAAATAGAGTTCGAACGTGTTCGATTAAGAACTAGCCTGATGCACGCATACCCCATCAATTTTGAAATTTCATTTTCTCGGAAACGAAGCTTCCTACGGGAAAACTTTATTCTACATTTTTTACTTATTTTTATACGTAGAATAACTTCCTGTCGATCATTCGGTCCTCTCTAGTCCGGAATTAGTCAGACTGAAGTATAGTCGACAAATTTAGAAGCTCGGTTTCCCCAAAAACGAAGTGTCCAATGAATAAACTTTATTCTACATTTTCCACTTGTTTTTCCTGTCGACCATATTCCGCCCTGTCTAGCTCGGAATTATCCAGATTTACGTATACTCGACAAATTTACAAGTTCGATTTTCCCGGAAACGAAGCGTCGAATAAATAAATTCTGTTGCACACTTTCGGCTTGTTTTTTCGCGCACAATCGCTCCCTCGTCAATTGTACGGTGATTGTGCTGGGACACCCCGTATAATGCAATCTGAAAAATAGAAAAAACAAGCGCTATTAATTATATTCTTATTTTCTGCAAGCAGCTAGCTGGAAATCTAGAAAATTCCAAAAATACCAAAGGTATTCCTAGAAAAATATTCTCTTTCTGAAACGCTGATTAGATGATTGACGTCACGATCGATTATCGGCGTTTCAGTAATTTATATACTTCTTTTTGCCTGTTTACGATGCTGAACGATCGACCAGGCGAAACGAACAAAATCAAACAGCTGAAAGAGTCGTAAATTCTTAAATTCGTTTCTCCCGTTATTTTCTCATCTCATAATAACCTGCCTTATAATAGCAACGCTGATGATTGCGAATTACCTGGCGATAATCTGGCGATTCACGATGACCACGTTGTCATCAACAATCGAACTGTAGGAAAGTTGCACATGCGCGCCGATGGAGCGTAAGCAAACCGAGCTTGGTAACAACGCAGTTGTGATGGTAACCCTCGTAGTGTCAGCTCTATCACCAGGTTATAATTCATCGTCGATTGCTGCTCGATGGCTGCAGTTTGGCAAGAGATCGTGGCTGAAGGCAGAAACGCAGAAAAATCACAAATAAGTCACAGCGAAGATTTGGACGTTACGCTTGACGATGTCCGCACGATAAATTGCCGAAAATTCAACAACTGACAATTGGCAAATTCTCTGTCGAACGTTCGAACCAGACAGACCCAAGAAGATAGAAACTTTGAACTGAGAAAATTGTACGATAAGAAAATACCGTGAAGTTACACACATAGCGCGTAATTAACGCTCCTTTTATCGGAAACTTGATATTGCAATTAGGAAATTGGCATAGTCAGAAGAGTAGGCGCGTTTGTCTCTTTCCTCGATCATTTTTTCTCTTGAGATTTCGAAATATTTTATTTGAATAAATTCAGAGAAAGGCTCAGAGATCTGAATAGCCGCAAGTTTGAGAGTAGCTGTGGCTATTGACAGTGTCTCGGAGGACACTGGAAGAAAGATGACAAGCAACGTAAAGGCTTTCTGTACGTACAACGAACAGTTTAAAAGGTGTTAACGAAGTTTCTTCGACAAATTCTTCGTCGAAATTTCTTTATTATGTCCGGAGGCTTAGTTTGAAAATTAGAACGCGTTTCGACGCTGTCTCGATAAATACGTAGAAGCAGAAAGCTGACAAGAACGTATTACTAAATATTTAACGTGACATTATGGCGCATGATTTCTGCTCTACATTCCGCAACTAGGCCAAAATGTAAGAGCCACGAATTCTCCGCGACTATGAACGTCCGATCTAACAATCAATAACGAGCGACAGCCATGATCCACGATGATGACAATCGCGCAGATCGTAACGATTACACCAAATGAATGAAACATCCTGCAGCGATTGGAACTGAAATACAACGTGCGAGGATTCTTGAATGAAAAAATATACGTGCAACGTCTGTTAAATTGCGGATGCTGCGTAGAAGCTTTCGAAAGAGAACTTTTATAAAAATAAACCTTCAGAAGCTTGCACGAAGTTTCAACTCTTAGAAACTTGCTCGATAACGAGACACGCGTTAAATCGTTCGTTTAACATAGAAACAGGAGAGTGGCGCGTATCAATGGCCAGGTAATAAACCGCTAATCAAATAAGGAAATCGTAGCCTGTGTTCATGGAAGTTGAGAGTTCTGAAGTTTCGGCGTCAGAGCTATGAACTTGACATGCATAAGAGCGACCTTCCACCCAGCCACGTAACGTTGTATCGATTGCGCGCTCGTCAGCAGAACGCTGACGTAAACTCCTAACTGCAATAGTTTAATTGAATCTGGAAGCTTGAAGCATCGATGACGAGCTATCAAATGGCTAATTAAACAGCGAACTCGCGGCTACTACGTTGAATTTGCGGCTTGCGAGTTTCGCTTCGCGGATGCTGTGAACTTGAAGATCGCAAGGTCGGCCCTGAAGCCACCGCGACGTGATATCGTATCGGATTGACGCAAGAGTGTAACTTCGAGTTGAATCGCTTCTCGCGTTGGAGAGGTGCGAACAATGGGCCGTAAAATAGAAAGCTGCCACTTTGAATATAACTTCTCGAAGGTGAATGATAAATGGAAGGCGATAAAGCGCGTAAGGTGAGGACCATGTAAGGTGTAAATATCGTGTGTATCTCGGGCGAAGAGCACGTGACAAAGACGCGAAGGAGAAGGTTAATGTTTATTCGTGGAAGCGGAGAGGAATGGCCATGAAAGATGAAGCGGAAGGAAAGACAGAAGCAAAGCAGAAATACGTCGATTCGATCGAAACAACTGCAACCCCCTGGAGTCTCCATGGACATGAAAACGTCCTGGGCAGCTCAAGAGATCAAGTCCAATCTGAATAACATGGTACTGTCTCTGGCGATATTGTTCTACAAACGTTACTCTTTTATTACGAGCGCTCCTTTTCTTCCTGACAATGTCCAATGATATGGTACATATACTTGAGGGCGAAATTATTTTCTTTTCTAGCATTGTTTATTTCAATCAATATATATTTTTAATGAAAAATTTCATATACAGGGCGGGGCATATAAATATAATAAATTTGCGTGTTGTTAACAGTAGAACTACCGATAGTTAGCACGAAGCTATTTCTACCACAACCAGTGAAAATGACTGGTCTTTGAAAAATACGTAATAATGGAATATTTTTATATTTATTGATTTGTTACTTTCTTACGGAAGCAATTCCATGTTATGTAGTGCATTTTTGGTACTGTTAATCCAGCTGGTACCATGAAACGAGGGTTGACACATTTATAAAATTGTAGAACCAGTCGTTTTGACTGGTGTGGTGTTTGTAGTGTTAGCATCTAGCGATCTAGCGATCGATCCGGAATTTTCCTGATAACTGATATCGTTATATTGAATGATACGCGGCAAAAATTTGAAAACGTATGGCAAGTTGTAGAAAACGAGGAAACTAGTTAAGTGTGGTTCGATAAACAGATTGCAGGACTCCTGTACACTTTGACAAGTACTAGTCATTTTCACTGCTATTGGTATAAGTAGCCTTGATACAAAATTATTTTCAGTTTGAATACATAAAAAACAAGATAAAATTCATTATATTATTCTTTTAGTTATCGTTACGAAAGTCATTACATCTTTGCGGAAAAAAGATATAATATGAAGTGGGAATTTTAAAAATTGTAAAATCAGTCAATTTGACTGGTGTGCTAGTTCTAGTGTTAATGGTCGTATGAAAAAGCTTGACAAGATAAAGTTGTGCTGGAGGGCCACGTGCTACGATGGACGAAACTTTCTCTAAAAGTCTCTTTCTTCCAATGAAGTTTCACGGTCGTCGTTAGCTTCTCCATAGAAAAATATATTTTTCCATAGGTTGGCTATAAAAAAGTACTGGGACATTTATGTCGAGAAACTATTAATTCAGCAAATATCTCAACTCTAATTTAATATGTGCGAGACGCGAAGTATTTTTGGGTTTACATTGTCTTCGTCTTTTGTGATTATAATTAAATCAGGTTGTTGTGGGTTCGTTAAGTCGCCGCATATCACACTGTCTGTGTTTCTTTAACGAGGCTTTCGATCGCATGATTTTGTCATTAGGTGCTAATGACAAGACCCGGAACCACTTAGTTGCCAACCTAATATATTGCAAATCACGCGATTTTTATCAACATGATACGAAATTGTTTGCAGGTTTCTGAAATGTTTTGCTTTTGTAAAGTAGCGATATAAACAGTTCCTTTCTGTATAAAAAATATTTCATAAAAATCACTAGCACTCATAGTGTGCCAATTCCTTAAACAGTCTTTTATCTGTCACTATAGACTTCATAATTATGACATAAAATTTACTATCCTAATTCCATTGAAACAGTGACAAAATCTGCTTTATTTATTGTCTGCAGCTTTTTCCTTAATTTATTTCAATTTATACATATTTAAGTGATTTATTTATACGTATATGTACCTACATATGTATTGGTTGGCAACTAAGTGATTGCGGATTTTGTCAATAGCACGTAATGACAAAATCCGCAATCACTTAGTTGCCAGTCGATTTTACACACCAAACCATGAAAACGGTTGCTAAGAAAAAGCTTCCTTTCAGACTTCTTTCCCGAGTCCTGAATTTTTCTAGTTAAAACATTTTATTTTGCACTGGAAATATCTATTGGGTTGGCAACTAAGTGGTTGCGGATTTTGTCAATAGCACGTAATGACAAAATCCGCAATCACTTAGTTGCCAACCTAATATTTCAGTCTGTTCGATTAACACTTTACCGACCGATAGTCGATTAATCGGTTTTTGGCCCCGACGCTTACCTACCGATAGCCGATTAATGTCTTTCATTATTTGAGCAGTAATTTGTTATTTAGTACTAAGGTACCTTGCTCAGTTGCGTTGCTTTGTAAGCTCCCATAGTTTTATACCAATTTGAAAAACTTACCGTTCGCGATGAACGAAAAGAATGGTATTGGAGAGTGTAAACCGAAACAGAGCCGGCGCCAGGGAGAATCTGCGCCTGAGATGCCGATCGGACGTGCGTGTGCTGTTGAACCGCTAGCGGTCGGTAAAGTGTTAACATACGACTTATCGAATCAGCTCTAAGCATTTCTACGTTTCTTGCGCGTTTAGGAAGATTTTGGAGCGTTTCTGATGATGACTGATTTGGTGACAATCACTGAGTTGCCAACCCAATAGAAATGAAGAGGAAGAAACAGGAGAAACACGACGACCGTTCCTTTCGTGCTTCGTATTTCTCCTCGTTTTCGCGTATGAAATAATCTCATAAAGTTGCTACGGAAGAACGCGTTCGAATCGTAAACAGATCTGATTTTTATTTATTGACTTGACAACTAAGTGATTGCGGATTTTGTCATTGCCACCTAACGACACAATCCGCAATCACTTAGTTGCCAACCCAATATGTTCAAAGCGATGTTCACGCGATTCAACGCACCTTTTCAACGGCTAATCGGTTTTGCTGTCTGTAAGCATATTGAGTCGTGAAATTCAGAAATCCTTGCGACACATTTATGACAGTTTCGCTTGCAGTAATTTGCGTAACAAAAGTAACCGTCTGAATGGACCAGGGAATACGCGTTTCGTTTCTTCTTTCATAACCTCGAAATTTTCACCAAAAATTTATACTGTGGGATTCCTTCTTTTGTAAGTTATAAAAATTGCCTTGCAACACTTTCACTTTCAGTGACATATAAAATGTCGTCCACATATTTTATAATTTTTCCAGTTGTAAATATGTTGACTTTGCTTTATGTAATATAAAATTATAATATATATCTGATAAAACTGATGATATAATTGCATCTTGAACAACTCCTTTTGTTATAACATGCACTTCTTCATTTATTTCTACCTATAAATCAAAATATTATGTTTTGTAAGTTCAAACACCAACTTTAAATAGTATTTATAGTATTTTAATAACATAATTTTCATAAAACTTTGTTTTTCATACTCTTTGTTAAAAAATAACTTGTGAAATTTTTTCTAGTAGCCATTCTTTTTTTACTTGTTGCCATTTCATATTTGTCTTTGAATATAATGTACCAGGTGCTAAAAATAATAATAAATTTGGATCAGAGAAATATACAATTTATAACATACAATCTCCTCCACAAATTTTTTACTTTTAACTGCATAATACTTGAGTATCAAATTTTCAGGAAGATCTTTACAGAGTGATTGTATAATGTTATATAATTCCTCTTGTATCATAGAACCAAAAGCATTTGTTACATCACAAGACACAAAATATAAATGCTTTGTTCCTTCATTACGTTTATGTTCAACAATTGATTCCCATTCATTTCCAAAATTAGTGTTTCCATATATTGTAGTATGCGATTGTTTTAAAAATTTAAATATTACATTCAAATGATTTGTCTCAGGATTCTTATGGTCAATGGTATAATATTTTGGCTTAACGTACTCTGGCTTAAATATAGGTCCACACCAGAATTTTTAGGAATTAATACATATCTGCCTATTGGTGGCTTCCATCCCTTACATAACCTCAAAGCAACCTGAACCTGCGTAGAAATTCTCACTCGAATATTCCCATGGTTCGTGATTATTCACAACAGTGTAATCATACAATGGCATAAAATAACATACGGTGGCTATGATACGATCATAAATAAAACCATATCACGCGATGTAATAATTAAATTAAGTTCAAATGAATTTTCCAAGTGGAGGAAGATAATCGTTCTAAGCTTCAAAGGGAAGATAATCGTTCTAAGCTTCAAAGGGAAGATCCATATAGGTGTGAATAGACTGGGATCCGAAAGGAATCATCGGATCAGTTGGATCATTCGCTGTTCACACTTGAACCAGGCGTGCAAGATCGCAGTATCGCGCCTCTGACACACATGACCATTTATAGAGGAGAAGGCACGCGTTCTCTGACGTTCCTTTTGCTCGCCAGAACGTCGTGTTGTAGTGTCGTTGGTGTGTCATTGATGCGACGACGTGGCCAGTTTCTCCATTTCCATCGCCTGATATTCGCCGCACATGTTCGTTGCTGGTCGATGTTTTCGAAACAGCGAGACACGATTCTCCATTTGCCTTTTTCGTTGCGCTCGCTGGAAAAAACGCAAAGGCCAGCTCGACTATTCGCTGTTTTGTTGCTGATTTACGAATTCGCTGTGGAACGTTCGTTGGAAATTGCCAATCTTTTCGTTCGATCGTTCTTCTTGGAGGAATAGTAACAAATTAACGAGAACGTGATTATTTTTACAGAATGTAAAATGAGAGGATTTCGAATGTGATTATTGATGATTAGTATTATTAGGCAAGTTCGACTGCTAATTTTATAGCGTAATCGTTAATCTAATTTTCTCAGATTACATGGACAAGTTAAGTAAGTCTGATTATTATACGTAATGCACGGTCTGAAAGTTTTCTTGCGCGGTGTAATATCTTGAAAGCTCGAGAAAGTTTACGTTTGCGTGTCTATGAGGAAAATTTCTGAAAAAATAATTGGATCGACAAATTGAAGGATTTTTCTATTTTCTGATACGTACAACATTTCATCTCGTTTAATCGAAACTGATATAAACTGTTACTATAACAATAAAAGGTGTACTTTCTTTTTCCTATCTTCGCATCGGCAATCGGAACCAAAGAGAAGATTCTGTAGGCTGATTTGGTGCGTCAGGTTCCTTATACAGGGTGAACCAGGAGTCGTGATCAGTTGAGAAAAACAAATTTACCGAATGTCCAGCTGGACAAATTGCAAAGTACAAATTAAATAATAAAAAAAAAGTAGAGAAAATTCGCCTTGGAATCCTCTAGAAGATAGGTGTTTTATTAAAAAATTATTGGCTTATTTGCAAACAATTCAAGGTGATGTTTAAAAATCATGAGAAAAAGAGAGTTGACAACAAATTTGAAACTCTCTTGAAACCACGCTATATCTGATAAAACGATTTTTGATCGAACTATCAAAAACATAGTAATCTTTGATATTGGTTCACCCTGTATGTCGTAACGTCGACTCATTTGACATCACTCTGGCCACTGACGTCATTTTGGCCACTGTCTCCTTAATCTTCTAGGACCCTGTTTCTTCAGAACCGGTAGAACCGAGAAAATTGCTGCGAAGATCCAGTTTGATGTAGTGGCTGTTGCTTCTTTCTCGTATTGTCTCTCTGATGAATTGCATGTCAGAGTCATCGTGCAGCATTTTGTTTGATACATAGCACGGTGCATCTGTCATCCTGCGGAGTATTTTGGCTTGAGATCTTCGTACGATGACAGTATTGGATTTACAGACACGACCCTGTAGCTCGATGCCATAAATCCATATCGGACTTGTTATCTTTTCTATAAATAAGTGTCTTATTCCTCGCTGATAATCCTCGCTTTCTGACAAGTTGTCAGTACATATTTTCGCATCTTCCATCTATTTGCTCTCTTTTTACCATTAAGTGTTCCTTTCAATTGACTTTATTGCGCGGAACATATTGCGAAGACCTATTGGGTTGGCAACTAAGTGATTGCGGATTTTGTCATTAGGTGGTATTGACAAAATTAGTTGCCAATCCAATAAATATCGTGCTGTTGACAGATCCGGTATTTTTATGCAGTTTTTACGCGTTTGATAAAATTTGGGATGGCATTGCTCTTTCCTGAAAAAGAAACTTACACCGGTTGACTTAGTCTCGTTGATTTTAGCTTTCCATTTGAGAAGCTACTTTTGGAGCAAATTCAGGTGATCTTAAAGGTAGGAGAATGCAATTTTAGGATCTTCGTGGCTTGCAAATATCGCTGCATCACTCGCGAACCTTCCTATTTTGGTGTTTGCTGTGGTTGGTTAGTCGAATATATATAGCGAACGTAGAACTGGAAAGAAATATACTATGATACACATAGGAACAAATTTATATACTGTATATTTTGTGCGCAGAATCAGCGTTTGAATCGATTAATAAATTGTTGGCCAATGTCCATATTGTCCATCAAAATCCAATGCCCATCCATTGTTCATCACGAACAATCGCTTGGGCTGTCGTAGACGAGCAGACGAGAATGAAATATGTACATTAACCGGTTAGCCGGTTTTGACGAATATACTCGTCACGAAGAACTGGCAATATTTTGTGTTCTGACGAGTATACTCGTCACGAAGAACTGACAATGTTTTTCCATTGCTAAATTGCAATTAAAACAACAAATTGTAACTACGCGTGACGAGTATACCAGAACACAAAATATTGCCAGTTCTTCGTAACGAGTATACTCGTCACGCGTAAAATGTAGTTACAATTTGTTGCTTTAATTGCAATTTAGCAATGGCAGTAAACTGCAGTAACAAATTGAAAAATAAAACAGTCAAATCAAAAATTTATTCTGTATTATAGCAGCCACACATACACTGAGTTTGACGAATATACTCGTCATTGGTTACTTTTTGCGACACAATTTAGAAACACGCTTTTCAAAGAGGTCACAACAGTTAACTGGTTGATAAAATTAAAGAACATAGTTTTTAAAATGAACCAGGAAGAAGAAAATAATTTTTTCAGTCAAGTACCATCGAATAATCGATGAAAAATAAAATATTAAAATTAAAAACCTTGCGACGCATCCTCCATTCGACCAACGCGTCTTCTGCTTTCTTCGATGAACGTTTTGGATGAAGAAATTTCCAACCAAGGCAAGGAAGGCGATGTTTTAACCATTTCCACGTACAAATGCAACAATATTAGACTCGAATCGTAAATCCAAGATTTATCCAATCGGACAGAGAGTCCTCGAAAGCGTCATAATTCTGAAAACTTCCCAACTAAAGTAATACGAGCTCGCCAGGTTTTTGTTTTTAGTAATACGAGTTTAACAATTGAGTAATACCCTATAATAATAATAATAATAATAATAATAATAATAATAACAACAACAATAATAATAATGCGCTATTATACGATACCGCGATTATACGATTATTACGTGATCAGCATGTACAGGTTTCCCCGTATATGACGTTCAAATACTTCACGGTATCTGATTTTAACTAACTTATTTTCTTCTTCTTAGTACTTATTTTTAAATAAAACCATCTTTTTCAACTTTTCCAATTTACACACCTCATTGTTTATTTTTCCCCCTGCAAGTTGTCATGCGACAACGTACGTTGAGCCCCACCGTGCGATAAGAAGATATCTCGAGACTTCACCTGGGCCAACCAGACAATTATCCGCAAGGAAGAATCGATTTCTTGAAATTACACGGTGTTATCGTGGTAAAACAACTTTCAGCTCTCTAGTTGTCCTGGGCAAGTAGCTGAATCTTCGTTTTAAAAAAAATTCCACCCGGACAGACAGGCAAAAAAGTAAGCTGAATGAAAATCGTTGGAAAGAAATTTCCTTATAATATACAGCACGTTAAAGTCTTATCTAGCTTTTCTACATTTACTTTCTTTACATTTGCCTCACTGATTCAGCCACGATACGATTGCGCGGTTTCTCGCCAGCCATTCCACGCTGACCTCCTTTCCTCCGCTGCTACTTGTTTCTTTAATGTACCTGCGATCCTTCCCCTTGGCCCACCTGTCCCTTTCTTCCTTTCTTTTCCTCTTTTTATTCTCTCTCTTTCTCTCTCTCTCTCTCTTCCTCTCCGTCTCGTCCATTTCGATGGACCGGTACACGGCAATGCAGAGTCTTATTTAAGGGCAAGGTGAACGTACTGCTGTTGCGAGGTTAGGTTTTCAGTGCCACCTACGCAGAAACCGTTGCATCGAGTTGTTATTTTGGAAAATAAAAGCTGCCTCACGCTCCTTTCCATTTTCGTCCGTTTTGTTTTGCGTTTGGTAAAAGGTGTTTTTACTTCGAATACACCGCAGGTGGCAAAGTCAGGAATAGAACATGCGACCGACGGACTGACTAAGAAAGTTGAAATATTTTTAGAAGTAATCGATTAATTGCTGGTGTTGCAAAGGCATTTCACTTTGGAGGAAACGTTTGTTTGAACAGTTTACGATGTATCTCGTAGCGATGAAATTCTTTTACAGTTGTTGTTGAACGTTATTTATACATTTTCTTTGTTCGAAAATTTCTTTTGTATTTCGAAAGAATCGCAAATTGGTCTGGGAAACATACTTTTGTTAGAGATACCAACTGTGGGTGACATTTTACCGATCGATAGCCGATTAATCGGTTTTTGTTTCCGACGCTTACCAACCGATAGCCTACTAATCGGCTTTTTGTCACCGACAATTTTTCTCATTATTTGAGCAGTAATTTGTTATTTAGTACTAAGATACCTTGCTCGGTTGCGTTAGTTGCGTTACTTTGTAAGCTCCCACAGCTTTATGCCAATTTGAAAAACTTACCGTTCGCGATAATCGAAAAGAATGGTATCGGACAGTCTAAACCGAAACAGAGCCGGCGCCAGGGAGCTGTTGAACCGCTAGCGGTCGGTAAAGTGTTAAAAAATACTTGACACAGTCTGGATCACTTGGTTTAACCATTTTCAGTTTTCTTTATCGTAGTTTCTCTCTTATTGTGCGTGTACTTTATGAGTGGCTGTCATAGTGATATTTATAGCGTTATTAAACGTTCTTTATACTTGTTTTGTAAAACGTAGCTTACTCTCCGGAGAAGTTTGAGTTTTAATTTGAACTTTCAATTAATCCGAAAATATACTTCCGTGAAATACGTGAATCGCGTGAAACGTACTTGACACACTTTGGTCTTCGTCGTTGTTTCCTTGCTATTGTACGCGTACTTCATAAATCGCTGTGAAAATTCTCTTTCACGAATAGGCAGCTGAATATTCGCGTGCTCGCTACTCTAATCGATTGGTTAACATTACGTGGCTACACTCTTAACGACTTGTAAATGATTGGCAATTATAGCATGAGACACAGCAACCTAGAAAGCAAGTGACATGTGAAGAATGCGCAATTAAGAAAACACATCAATTCTACGTATTAATCGCGATATAAAAACTAATAATCTTCCTAGAACCTCTGACAACCTGAACGCCTAACGAAACGACGTGTTCGTATTAATTTCCAAAAATCAAATAACGCAGCTCGATCTAAATGCTTTTTGAGGTTGGCAACTAAGTGATTGCGGATTTTGTCATTCGGTGATATTACAAAATCCGCAATCACTTAGTTGCCAAGGCAATACAATCTCTTTTTCTGCTTATCGTTCGTTTGCAAGTGCAACCTGAACATCGTCGCGATTACAATAATCGATTTAAGCGGAGGCAGGAAAGCAAACAAACGTCGAAGCTGTTTTTCCATCGTCGTTCGATCACGTTGCTGGAAAAATCACATCTAATCGACGAAACGCCAGCAACGATGTGACACGGTTAAAAAAGGGAAAAATATTTCAGGCAACCGATCGAAGCATCGATGCTAATCGACGTCCAATCAACGTCTCGTTATCATTACGAATTACGCGTTCACGGGTGGCCGAACCAGGAATTTGTACGTGTACAAAGCGAGAGACGATGGACGCGGCGCGGCCGACCAGGCTCATTAGGAATAAATCAATTAGCAGGCCGCCTGATTGCCGGCTCAACGATTCGACGGCTATCCAATTAACAGTTTCCTCTTGATTATCAAACAATACTCGATCTTTCGACGAAGACGAATCCCTGGCCGGTTGATTCACACAAGCGACAGGCGCCAACATCAGCTGAACGTTCGCGAATACGATTATTCACCACGACTTTAATTAAGTGGCTGGTGGGAGTTGCGTCGACAGGTCTTTCACCTTTGCAAAACGGCGCTTGGTGGGGAAATTTCAAACTATGAAAGCTTTTTCATCGTTCGTTCGAAACTAAATCGATTTTTTTAACCTGACAAAACGTGTTTAATTATACTTGGTAAAAAGTTTCTTTCGTTTCATAAGGAAATAATAGACAATTTTTATTTTATTGTTCTTTACTACAAATCTGTTACTACAAATAAAGTAATGCAAAAAAAGAAATGTGCATTCATCGTTTGTTTACATTGGGTTGGCAACTAAGTGATTGAAGATATTGTCAATGCCACCTAATGGCAAAATCCGTAATCACTTAGTTACCAATCCAATAAAATGAAAGAAACTTTTCGGGCGATCTAAAATATTTGAAAACCTGGTAACAGAAGATTTGTGATCGATGTTTTATAAATGTTCGTGCAATCGCGGTAGAAAATATGTGTAGTTAAGAAGAAGTGTTCCTCGTTTCGTCTGCTTAGCTTTAGCGAGAAAATGTTTACGTTGTTGGTCTTTTACGTGCTTGAAATATCTTTTATCACAAAAGTACATACGTAGAGCAGATGATGAAGTTGTACAAGAATCATATAGGAATTTTCGGATTCGTCATATGCACGCGCACTACTCGTAACACCATCTGACGCACGCGGTGCGTCTACCCGCGTTTCTGTCCTCACGTCGCTCGAAAATTGATTGTAATACATTGACTGACGATTGATTGTATATGAAACGAGCCACGTATTGATCTTCTTCGTTTTTACTCGATCACTTTGTTTCGAATTTCTTTCTGAATGACGCGTTTCTAATATAATTGCCAGTTGTGATCGATAAACGATAGAACGATATGGCCACTTTGGAATATAAAAATAGAAGCGGTGTGCTACACGTGGACGAAAACAAAGGCTACAATTACGTACTTTCGATGTGAAAATACAATTTCGATTATAAACGCTGTTCCTTAACCAGTTAGCGATCTGTTTGAAAATGTTGAAAAGCGTGTACCTAAGATGTGTGGCAAAAAGTAAGCGATGACGAGTATACTCGTCAAGCACAGAATATATGTGGCTGTTATGATATAGAATGAAGTTGTCATGATACGACTGTTTTATTTTTTAATTTCATTACTGCAATTTACTGAAATTACTAAACTACAATCTAAACAGCGAATTGTAACGACTTTTTACGCGTGACGACTATACTCGTCGTAACACAAGATACTGTGACTTCTTTGTGACGAATATACTCGTGGAAAACAGCTATCTGGTTAAACAGACAATTACTTGTTATATTAATAAGCTTCAATTATTTAACTTAAAGTACAGCTAAAAATGGTTCACCACTAAAGTACATTATCCTATCGTAAGTTTAAAAATATTTCCTGTATACGTATACAAGGAATTGTTTCCATCAAAAATTAGGCTAATCTGTGCTAGGTGTTAGTTTCCGGAAATGTCTATAGAAGTTAGAAAATTTCCAGTCCAAGTGTAGATTTCGCAAAGATCACAAAAGTATTTAACTTTAACCTGTCGCGATTTCTTTAAAAATTGTGGAAAGCGTGTACGTAAAATGTATGGCAGAAAGTAAGCAATGACGAGTATACTCGTCAAGCACCATAGCATGTGACAAAAAATAAACGATGACAAGTATACTCGTCAAGCACCACAGCATGTGACAAAAAATAAACGATGACAAGTATACTCGTCAAGCACCACAGCATGTGACAAAAAATAAACGATGACGAGTATACTCGTCAAGCACCAAAGTATGTGTGGCTGTTGTAATATAGAATTAAATTATACTGAAACAACTCTTTTATTTTCTTCGTCATCTTTCTCGACATAACACAAAATATTTCCACTCGTTCGTGACGAGTATACTCGTCAAAACCAGCTAACTGCTTAATCTTAAGTCCATTAGTCGATCGCTCGAGTAATAATGAATTGTCTAACGCTTGGTACCTAGTCTTTAGGCTCTCGCTTGGAATTAAGGGAAGAATTCCGTCGGCTTCAGCGAGGTAACGAGTTTACTAACCCCTTGGCATGTAGGTTAAAAGGAATCGATGAGATTGCACGGCGTGCGAGCGCCGCGTATGCATCGCTCGCACTGTAGCCTGTGCAGCTATCGCTGTAGGAGCCGCGGTTAACCAGAAGTCGCGAGCCGGCCGGCGTTAACTTCGTTCGCGAATCACAGCTTCGGCTAATTGTTTGCACAAGGGAAATCAGCTACGAAACGATCGCGAATCGATCGAGCCAATGGAAACCAGTCGCGTTGATCGCTTCGTTGCTTCGTCGATTGCGCGATTTTAGGAGATCGCGCGATATAAAAAAGGAATTTTGAAGGGAAAAGATTGCCGTGCGTTCAAGAATCTCTTTTGGGTTAATGACGCGATAAAGTTACGAAGTGGAATCGAGGCTATTGCAGGAGAAGTTGAATTGGAAGAAATTCAAGTGCAAACAAGTTTTTGGGCGAACGTTTCGCTCGATTACGCGATCATTGAGAAAGTGACAATTGTCGATCACTGTAGCTTGTTTACTACGCGGAAAACTTGTGACGTTCGAAGAGTTGTTGCTGTGGAAGGTTGATTCCTCCTTTGCTGGGCTATCCCGCATCGGCTGGCCATTTTATCGTTGAGAGAGAACACGTCTGAGTAATTTGTTTCGTTAAAGTGTTCGTGTAGATTCTAAAAAGCAAATGTAATCGTTACAGGATCCATTCACAAAATTCGAGTTAAAGATCGTAGTGTTAAAAAGGTATTAAAAAATATAAGAAATACCCAGACTGATAGCAAAGTATATGAAAAGTATAGAAAAATCTTCAAGCCTATTATCAATTTCAACAGGTCAGAAATTACGAACTTCACATGTTGCTTGAGTCTCTTGTACTCGACCACCCTAAACGATCTTACACATAAGTCCAATACGTGTGCTCTGTAACAACTAAGAAAATTAAACAAAAGCAAGGAGCAACAATTTCCCAAACGGGAACATTCTGCTTCAAAAATCCCTCCAAACGACAAATTTAAAAGAATTTCTCACGCTCGTGCACACGTTCACGTAACGAGATTGATGAACTTCGCTAAAATCTATGAACAAACCTAAGTTTATGAGACTGGCAAATTTGTCATCGATTGACCTTTAAAGCTAAAGACGAGGCTAAAAGTCGTAGAAGTCTGTCGCCATCGAGAAACATTGCCCGACGAGATATGATAAAGCTAAGAGAAAATTACGTGCGGTTGTCGCAGGCTCGCTTTCAGCAGAAGCAACTGCAGGAGAAGGAGCAGAAGTTGCTGCAGCTTTACGACCAACAACAGCAACGAGCTTATCAAGTGGTGCAACGAGGCAGCGCCGGCTCCAACAGCTCGAATCATGCTACCTCCATCAGCCAGCACAGCGTCACAAAGACCTCGAGCAGCAGCCATACAACCTCGACCTCGCAAGGTGGAAAGGTGAGCGAATCCTCGCGTGGAAACGCGCCGCGCGTTGTCGTAACGCGGTTTCACGCTACGCTTTCTTGAATGGGCTAATGGCCGCTGTTTCGTGGCTGGGAATCACGACGAATCGCCTTTCAGCCTTTCGTTCCGTTGCTTCTCCTTTTTTTTTCTTTCTTTCTTTTCTCCCACGAAACACGCCTTCGTTCGTTAACCTGTTAACTGCGGAGTTTAGATTCAAAAATCCCGTGCGTAGTGAAAATCAAGCGACGACGAGTATATACGTCGAACGCAGGGCAAATGCACTTAGTGTAAATTTTATGAGAAAAATAAAGGGAAACGATGAAGGAGTAGATTTTTATTCGATAGAAAATTAAGGATTCATCGTTGAGAAAGGCGTTGCTATTAAAAAATTAAAAATTGCTAAAAATAATAAAATGAAGTGGACGAAACGATTGGGAAAATGGCGGATATACGCAGCAAAGTACACAAATGGGGATGCATTGGGGAAAATAATCGACTCGATTTATAAAAAGCAATACAAGAGACTTACATTTTGCTAAAATTTTGTGTTTTTACGGTAAACGGTAATTTTTTATTTCACGCGACGAGTATATGCGTCAACCGCGCCGAAATGAAGTTTCATAGAAATATGTCGAATACAATTATTTTATTATTAACTGGTTAACAGCAAAACTACTCGCGTTTAAAATAGAATAGAAAGGATCAAGTGATCGAACGAAGGATATGCGAATAAATGCGTCATTTCATATCGCGGTAGAATCTGAAAGAACGTGGCTCTTTGTGCAAAAAAAAATTTTTTTTTTGTTATTTAATTTGTACTTTACAATTTGTCCAGCTGGATATTCGGTAAATCTTAAAGAAAAATGTAGAACTTTTGTGTACAGGAAAATATTCCTACGTACATACAGGGTGTCTCCGAAATCGTGGTACTAGCGATCGGATGGTATTGTATCGATAGAGAAATAAGAGAAAAAAGGAGAGCGACATTTTTTCGTTCGAGGCTTCGTTTTTTAGAAAAAGTGAGTTTGCAAACTCGTGAGCTATCGTCGTATCAAGTTTCGAATTATGAAACTTCCGCTTCTGGCTGGTGACACGATTCGCTTCCTGTTATTGTCGTTGCTTTATCTCCGCGATATCGATTATTACTTTCCCTCGTTCTGTATTTAATTTGAACATCGTTTCATGAACAAGGACGAGATTAGTACTTTTTAGGAATCACTTCATTGATCAGAAGACAGATCGTCACATTGTTCGTGTTCCAATGGTACAGACACGAGCAGCAACAGAAGTTTCATAATTGGAAACTCGCAGTTAACGCACCTGGGGTACCTGATGGCTTTGCAAACTCATTTTTTTTCCAAAACGAAGCCTTCAATGGCAAAATGTTATTCTTCCCTCTTTTACATATTTTTGCCTATAAATATGGGTATCCCGAATTTAAATGTGAAAACTTCGAACGCGTATAGGGGGCCGATAAATTAAGAAAGAAAAGTCTGAAGGACCAGTTTCAAAATTTCATTTGAAACTGTACATTCATCGTTGTTTCTTCGGTTCATCTAACTTTACGCAAATTCTTCCATTATCTGATCAATCAATTTCTCCATTTTTATGATATCAGAATTTACATAAAGTTAGATGAACAAGAGAAATAATAATTTCAAATTTAATTTTCAAACCGGTCATTTCACAAGGCCTGAGATTAAAATTAGTGCTAAGCACGTCGTTAACATCTCGTAGCGGATTACAGATCCCTTCGTGATTTTTCCAGCATGTGACAAAAAGTAAAGAATGACGAGTATACTCGTCAAGCAGCACAGTATGTGTGGCTGTTGTAATATAGAGTTAAATTGTACTGAAACGACTGTTTTTTTTTTCTTCGTCATTTTTCTCGTCATAACAGAAAATATTTCAACTTCTTCGTGACGAATATATTCGTCGTGTAAAATAAAATAATTTGCTATAAGAAGTTACTTTGGTAAAAATTAATACAAATGACATTTAGTGAGTTTCCTTTATATTTTCAATAAACCTATTATGTATTTTATAAAAGAAGTTTGATTATTTGATTAATCTCTTTGGCGTATCGATTATGTATTGCTTTTTACAAATCAAGTTGTTGTGCTTTAACTTATTATTTTTAGTCAATTTGTAAATTTTTAGTAACAATATCTTTCTCAACGATGAATCGTCCATTTTTCGTCGAATAAAAATGTAAAATTTATTGTAGGAGCACCTGCCCTGCGTTCGACGTATATACTCGTCGTTGCTTGACTTTAATTACGCGCTCTGTGAAGGACTTTTAAAACTAAATTCCGCAGTTCACTGCTTAATTTATCTATCCTCTGCGCGCTTGCGAAGCTTTGACATTTAAGTTAGGCACACCCTGTATATAACACTGATATTCGCATATAACATACGGTGTATCGCATAAAATATTTGTGAAGAATTCGAAGCAAGGTGGATGGTTGCGTTTATTATTGAAGAAAGGTAAGAAGATTAAGGGTTTGGCGAGCCTTGACCGCAATCTTGAGAATTTGTAAGTGAGCGTTGTCGAGCGTGGAACCAGTTTGTCGGGAAGTGAAATTATGTCAACAAGTAAAGGTAAACCTTCGAGTAACATTGAACGAACTTGTTCTGAAAATTTGTTACAGTTACGAGGATGAAAAAATAGGAGAAACGATCTCTCCTCGTGATTCTTTTCCTTTCTTTTTTTTTTTTTTAATTTATTGTTCATCGCTACATCTCCTGATAAGCTGTTGCTGACTACGATTGATAGTATTTAAATTATACTATTTGCATGCTACATTTGCTATAGTTACCTTGGTTAGTGCTGTTAATTAGCAATTAGTTAGTTGGCAAATTAGTACACTTTGTACACTTCTATGTTTTAGTAAACAATTATTCAAACTTATGTACCTAATTCCATGTAACAAAATTTCAGACCAAATTTATTGGAGCTCTTTTTGCATTGTATTCTGTTACTCAAAAATGATTGCATACTTCTGCCATATACAAACCTTGCAACGCCATCTTATCCATCGTTGCTTTCAACCAGTTAGGCGGTTCTCGCGAGTATACTCGTCATGAAGAAACATTTTGCGTTACCACGAGTCTGTCACTAATCAAATTAAAAAATAAAACAACCGTTTCGTTGCAGCTTAATTCCATATTATAACACACATTCTGTGTTTGACGAGTATACTCGTCGCCGCTTACTCTTTGCATTGTATTCTGTTACTGAAAAATGATTGCATACTTCTGCCATATACAAACCTTGCAACGCCATCTTATCTATCGTTGCTTTCAACCAGTTAGGCGGTTCTCGCGAGTATACTCGTCATGAAGAAACATTTTGCGTTACCACGAGCCTGTCACTAATCAAATTCAAAAATAAAACAACCGTTTCGTTGCAGCTTAATTCCATATTATAACACACATTCTGTGTTTGACGAGTATACTCGTCGCCGCTTACTCTTTGCATTGTATTCTGTTACTTAAAAATAATTGCATACTTCTGCCACATACAAACCTTGCAACGCCATCTTATCCATCGTTGCTTTCAACCAGTTAGGCGGTTCTCGCGAGTAT
The DNA here is from genome assembly GCA_014737365.1 of Bombus soroeensis. Lineage (NCBI taxonomy): Eukaryota > Metazoa > Arthropoda > Insecta > Hymenoptera > Apidae > Bombus > Bombus soroeensis. The sequence continues at coordinate 100,714 of JACXIL010000172.1, forward strand.
ACTCGTCATAAAGAAACATTTTGTGTCACCACGAGCCTGTCACTAATCAAATTCAAAAATAAAACAACCGTTTCGTTGCAGCTTAATTCCATATTATAACACACATTCTGTGCTTGACGAGTATACTCGTCGCCGCTTACTCTTTGCATTGTATTCTGTTACTTAAAAATGATTGCATACTTCTGCCATATACAAACCTTGCAACGCCATCTTATCCATCGTTGCTTTCAACCAGTTAGGCGGTTCTCGCGAGTATACTCGTCATGAAGAAACATTTTGCGTTACCACGAGTCTGTCACTAATCAAATTCAAAAATAAAACAACCGTTTCGTTGCAGCTTAATTCCATATTATAACACACACTCTGTGCTTGACGAGTATACTCGTCGCCGCTTACTTTTCGCCACAAGGTTCAGGCACATTGCTTCGCAAAGTTACGAAAGTGGTCGCAACAGCTAACTGGTTAACAAGCAGCGACGAGATTAATCGTAAAAATAACACCTGTTCTCGAAGGTGAGGCAGATGTTCGACGAAAGACGGCAGACGACGGTGAAGGGCATCGACAGAAGCTACCCACTGGAGCCGCTGGAGAACAAATCGCGGAAACAGATGAACGGAAACGGCGTGCAGAAGAACGGAAATTTGACGGTGAACCGACAGTCGGTGACTGTGAAGCGAGTAGCCAGGGCTGACGTGAACAGCAATTTGAACGGTGGCAAACCGATCGTCTCGTATCACGAGGAAATCAGTCGAGAATCGTTCGGTCCGTGCGCGCGCCAGCACCAAGAGGATGACGAGTTTGGAAACGAGAACCACGTCGCGCAATATGCGAATGGAAACCATCGAGATGAGGTAACGCGCCATTTTCCAAACGTGGCAATTTTCCCTATTGAAATAGCATTTCTTAACATATTTGCTTTATATGTATACACACACACACACACACACACACACACACACACACACGTGATACATACGGTACGCGTTGGATTCGAATTGCCACGTATTTTTACCATACGCGAAGCAGCAAGTATCGACTTACCTCGTGCAAACGGTGGAAAATCTCAGACACGAGGTGCAAGTTAAAGGATGAAATTTGTAAAATACTTTCATAATAATTCACAGAACGTAATACTTTCCTTGGCTTCCTGTAATAAACAGTAAACACAAAGAAAAGTTTATAAGACGAGCGTTTACAGATGTTGCGTTCTTAAAATTTAACACTAAACCTACCGGAGCGGTCAAATTAATTTAAATATTTAAACTTTGTCATATCGCTTCATAATTTCTGACTTTTCCTAAAACATGCACACAATACATTTTTCGGTATTTACTTTTAGTTCGCTCTTTTATTTCCTGAGACAAATTTGTACTCTGCTTTGCTTACCGTGAGCGGTCATTTTCACCGCCCGACAAAATATGTTAGCTATTCTCAAAATAAATGCGATCAATCAAAAATAAATACAAAGAAAAGGCTATCTCAAGGTCAGATGACAAATAAAATCAGTAATAAGAAATAATAACAGCTGTTACACCCGTAATCTTGTCATAAAACAATCCACCCCTCGATCAAGATAGCCACCAGTTGTCAAGAGAGAGCTGGCAGGACTTCAGTTTCTAATATTTTTAGGCATATGCTGAACGGCATATAATGAAACGACAAGTAAAGATGGCATGTTATCTTATCAAAAGTGAATTTAGACGAAATTTTACGAAAGTTCATTATTTTATATACATTTAGTTATAAATTAACCATTATCTAAGTTAAATCGTAAAAACTATTACTTCTTTAATCACCGGTCATTTTGACCACACACGGTAGGAAAAGTGTCGGTAGGTTTAGTGTTAAAGCACAAGGATAAATACAATTCACTTAGCTTAGGATTAGATCCATTAATTGTAACGCGTAATTGAGATAAAATATTCCAAAGCTACGCTATCATTTCCACTCGACGTATTTAAATACACGTCCTTTTGCTATTGGCAATTTTAGTTGTGTACATAGAACTACTTGTGCGCAGGGAAATATTCCCTTGGACAATTTTTACCTCGATATTTCAATTGCATTCGAGCAGACACGTATGGAGGAAGTTTTGGACGAGGATATGATAGAAAGGAATCGTATGATGGCGAAACTTCATCTGATGGAGTACGACGAGACGTTGAAGCATCGTGTTAAAAACGACCTCGAGAGCGAGGAATTCCCCGAGGACTTTATGGTCGATGTTCCTGACAAGCTTCCAAAACAAAGTGTTACCAGGAAGTTATCTCAAGCGGAGGTCAGGTTGGAACGCTTTAAAAACGCGAACGCGAGGCGTGGTAACAACGTTACGAAGAACCCAGCCATTGCCCCGAAGAAACGATCTGACCCGATATTTCCAGCAAAATCCACTTGCAGGTACGTAGAAATAAAGCCAGAAACAGAAAGTAGAAAATTCCAAGTCGTGGAAATAATACGTAGATGGAATGGAAACGAGAACGACGTTATTTTTATATTAAAATGGTGAAAAAATAACTCGTATCGTATTTGCCGCGAGTGAAATCCATTTGCCCGCGAGTCTTCCATATTTGTAAATCAATATTTACGAACACGTATCCGTAAATATTTATGAAATCCTTAATTTCATCCGGGCTTACACACACACACACACAAACACGAGAAACAACGTACCGCCGGCTGACAATATTTTTATAATTCTACGAAATGTTCTGTTTATCTGAGAATAACATTTTTATTCGCCTGTTTATCTAGCCAAACCTCGCCGAGAGCATTAAAAGCGCAATTTTATTTTATACCAGGCGGTAAAAGTAGATTGAAATTTAAGAACGTTTCTTAAGGAAGGTCGTGCAGTGCTAAACTGCGAGGTAACAATCGTTAAATGGATAATTGGCTATTGCAAGTTTTAACGCGCATTCGACATTCACAATTAAGATACGCCGTTCTCGTTGTCGATTTCCAATTTCCAGCAGAGATCATCACCGAAATCATCAAACTACTGGAAACAAAATTCGCTGCATTTCTAACGATATTACAGTTGCACTGCGGATGTTTACGCGTATTTAATTAAAAGAAAACGTCCACGTGTATGCAAATAATACACAAAGATGTATAAAATATCCATAGTATGGTTGCTGTACAATGTCTAACTAAAAAACAAAACAAAGAAATTTTTGCTTATGTTTCTTCCATCTTATTCACAGAACTATAATTCTGCATAAATATCCGCGGTCTAGTTACAACAAACTTTAACATTAGAACTACCGATAGTTGACACGAAGCTATTTCTACCACACCAGTGAAAACGACTGGTCTTTAAAAAATACGTAATAATAGAATATTTTCTTCTTACAGAAGGAATTCCATGTTATGTAGTACATTTTTGGGATTATTAATTCAGCTGGGACCATGGAACGAGAGTTGACACATTTATAAAATTGTACAACCAGTCATTTTCACTGCTGTGGTATTTCTAGTGTTAGCATCTAGCGATCCAGCGATCGATCTGGAATTTTCCTGATAACTGATATCGTCATATCGAATGAAATTTGAAAAACGTGTGGCAAATCGTACGAAACGAGGAAACTGGTTAATTGGGGTTCGATGAACAGATTGCAGGACTCCTGCACACTTTGACAAGTACCAGTCGTTTTCACTGCTATTGGTATAAGTAGCCTTGATACAAAATTGTTTTCAGTTTGAATATATAAAAAATAAAATAAAATTCATTATATTATTCTTTAGTTATCGTTACGAAAGTCATAACACGAAGTAGGAATTTGAAAATAAAATTGTAAAACCAGTCAATTTAACTGGCGTGGTAGTTTTAGTGTTAACCTCTAGAAATTGTGATATTATGTAACTTATATTACATTAGCTATAGATTAAGTTTAGATATATCTAATTAATAACTAGCCAAGTTCAAGTATACTTGATCAATTTTCAAAGACAAGTACCAGTCATTCTGACTGGTATTGGTATAAGTAGCCTTGATACAAAATTATTTTCAGTTTGAATATATAAAAAACAAAATAAAATTCATTATATTATTCCTTTGGCTATCATTGCGAAAATCATTGCACCAAAAAAATATAACATGAAGTGGGAATTTGAAAATAAAATTGTAAAACCAGTCATTTGACTGGTGTGGTAGTTCTAGTGTTAACTAACGATAATTCGAACAAAGGATGATATTTCATGTAATCTTCGTTATTAATTAAATGGCTAAAGATATCGTCGACTGGCCGGATATCATGCAGTTGCTGTTGCTCAATGTACCAACGAGAAGCTTAGCAGGTATTCTGTTGTTTCGCGTAAAACAACACCACACGTTGTATGGTGACTATAGTCGGCTAAACACGTAAACTCGTATCACACGAGCAAAGATATCTTCGGCCAATCTAAAGTATCTTGAAGACACTGTTTCTAGCGTTTTCTGCGACAGTGTTAGGTCGTAACTTGTCTTTACATTTTTGTACCGTGTCATTGCTTCTTAAAATTCTCATTCTGTCTGTCTCTTCACATCCTTTTACTCTTCTTTCGTGCATACGCGCGCATCTTCAGCTATTTTTCACTTCTCCTTTTTATTTTGTCTTTTTTGTTCCTCCGTCCGGTGCGTTAATCCGCTACAATAAAAAAGTTTGTCGAAAAAGTAAATAAAACAAATAGATATTTTACATTGCAAATGAATAAAATGTTTCTGCTATTTCAAAAAAAAAAAAAAAAAAAATGATACATACGAGGGAAGAAAAAAGAACGAAAAGAAGAAAATAGAAAGCATCTTAACGCGCAAGTAGCTCGCGTCTTTCGACGATCGAATCGAACGTTGACAAATGCGAATTCTCCTGCCGCTAATTGGCAATCAGCGCTAACAATCCGACGCTGCTTTCGCCCCGCCAAACCCCTCTACGCCGCCGATTAATTTCTCGTTGCATAATTGCGATCGCTGACTAGGCTCGACTCGTTTAAACCCACGCAACCGTAGTAGCCTAACAATACGTGCTCCCTGGAAGTGATCATCCTTGAAAGAACAACTAAATGGCGCGTTTCCGGCAAAGTTAAAGGCGCAGCGTCTCCGGTTTGTCACAAGAAGGAAGATGCGCCCGCTCTAATTTATATGTCCGCCTAACATTAAAGCTATCGGAGAAAGGATAAATCGGCCGAAGGACATTAAACGCTGCATCATCAACCATAACAGCCTACTCGCCAAGCATGAAGCCGTCGCAGTATCGGAGACAACGTGGACGAAAAAAAGAAAGCAATAAGAGAACAAAGCGTCTCGTGAAACAATTAATCGCAGCAATAGCAATATCGTCGACGACGATTACGAAATTTGTATATTTTCCATTGGATTTTCCTTAGTTGTTTCCTAACTGAACAACAAAAAAAAAAGTATTGTATTAGATGTTAAATTAACGAAATGATTCTGCTAAGTTTAACTTTCACGGCGGTTGACCGACGCACTTTCTGCGAGCTTTTCCTCGCTGACCGAACCGTGTTTTCCGGATCCTAACGATGGACCGTACTTGAACTCTCACCATGTATATTGTTGCAACATTTTCTATGTCGAAGTTTTACACTCCGAACGGAGGGAAACATTGGCGACGTTCGAAGCTCCACGTGGCTTTTCTCGCGGCTTTACCGCGTAACCAACATCTTTTTAACAAAATAAAACCGATCAGTCGAGACGAATAGCCGAAGATCGAAGCCAGCTGCCCTAGCTTTGTTTTGTCGCGAAGGAGAATCCTAGAAAATATCGTGTCCGCCTCACTCATTTTCCTCTGCTATCTTCTTCATGTCGGCTAACCACAAGCGCAAAGCAGGATTAACACCAGATAACGAACGAAACCCGCATTGTAGAGCAAGAAGATAGAGTTAGCAAGGCTAAGCGCCGCCAAATGAGGATTTCTGAGGCTTGTAAGTTGTAAGCAGAGTGGAATATTGTTATACTGATTGTGATTTCGTAGCGGGAGCCGAATGACCCAGACAGCTTCAGATAGAAGATCGAACGACGGGAAGAATCCTGCAAGTAGCAAATCCAGAGGGAAGACACTGGTTTCTGAAAATACGGGGAAAACGGTATCGTTGGATTCCGGGAGAAATGTGGGACGAAGAGACGAAAATCCACGGTTCTGCGGAGAGTCCGAGAAGTCTGTCTCCGCGTGCGTTGTTGGTTCGAAAACCGTTAGGAAATTATCGCCTGATTTGTCAGAAGATAGAATACGAAGAAGCGAAAGGTCTGCGATATTTAATAAAGAGAAATCTGCTATTAAATACCCGATAGACTGGAAAGCTGCAAGAACATTGACATGCGAGTCGCTTAAAGATAAGACAGGAAAAAAGGAAAGTCGCGAATTATCCTCTAAAGATGCTGGGAAAGCAGCCGTAACTTCTGCGACTGGTGCAATCAGAAAATTGTCTCCTGAAGCTTTAAGAGATGTCAAGGATCACGGCGATCGTGGTAAATTTATCGGCGAAGAGTCTGAAAAATCAGCAACGACTAACGCGATTCGTGCAAAGTCTGCAGAGAGACCGATTCGTGAAGTTTCCGAAGATATAAAGGACGTTAAACGCCGAAGTGAAAGTCCGAAGTTCTTCTGCAAAGAGTCTGAAAAATCAGCAACGACTTACGCGATCGACTCAAAGACTGCAGAAAAATACACTCGCGAAGCTACGAAAGATACGAGGGACTTGAAACGACGAAGTGAAAGTCCGAAAATTTTTCGCAAAGAGTCTGAAAAATCAGCAACGACTAACGCGATTCGTCCAAAGTCTGCAGAGAGATCGATTCGTGAAGTTTCCGAAGATACGAAGGACTTGAAACGACGAAGTGAAAGCCCGAAGTTCTTCTGCAAAGAGTCTGAAAAATCAGCAACGACTTACGCGATCGACTCAAAGACTGCAGAAAAATACATTCACGAAGCTACGAAAGATACGAAGGACTTGAAACGACGAAGTGAAAGTCCGAAAATTTTCCGCAAAGAGTCTGAAAAATCAGCAACGACTTACGCGATTGACGGAGAAACAAGTAAAAGATTCTCTCTCGAAGGTTTAAAAGACGTCAAGAAACGAAGCGACAGTCCAAAACCCACATCTTACGCGATCGAGCCAAAGTCTGCAGAAAGACTGATTCGTGAAGTTTCCGAAGATTTAAAGGACGTTAAATGCCGAAGTGAAAGTCCGAAGTTCTTCTGCAAAGAGTCTGAAAAATCAGCAACGACTTACGCGATCGACTCAAAGACTGCAGAAAAATACACTCGCGAAGCTACGAAAGATACGAAGGACTTGAAACGACGAAGTGAAAGTCCGAAAATTTTCCGCAAAGAGTCTGAAAAATCAGCAACGACTAACGCGATTCGTCCAAAGTCTGCAGAGAGATCGATTCGTGAAGTTTCCGAAGATACGAAGGACTTGAAACGACGATGTGAAAGCCCGAAGTTCTTCTGCAAAGAGTCTGAAAAATCAGCAACGACTTACGCGATTGACGGAGAAACAAGTAAAAGATTCTCTCTCGAAGGTTTAAAAGACGTCAAGAAACGAAGCGACAGTCCAAAACCCACATCTTACGCGATCGAGCCAAAGTCTGCAGAAAGAATGATTCGTGAAGTTTCCGAAGATATAAAGGACGTTAAACGCCGAAGTGAAAGTCCGAAGTTCTTCTGCAAAGAGTCTGAAAAATCAGCAACGACTTACGCGATCGACTCAAAGACTGCAGAAAAATACACTCGCGAAGCTACGAAAGATACGAAGGACTTGAAACGACGAAGTGAAAGTCCGAAATTCTTCTGCAAAGAGTCTGAAAAATCAGCAACGACTTACGCGATTGATGGAGAAACAAGTAAAAGATTCTCTCTCGAAGGTTTAAAAGACGTCAAGAAACGAAGCGACAGTCCAAAACCCACATCTTACGCGATCGAGCCAAAGTCTGCAGAAAGACTGATTCGTGAAGTTTCCGAAGATATAAAGGACGTTAAACGCCGAAGTGAAAGTCCGAAGTTCTTCTGCAAAGAGTCTGAAAAATCAGCAACGACTTACGCGATCGACTCAAAGACTGCAGAAAAATACACTCGCGAAGCTACGAAAGATACGAAGGACTTGAAACGACGAAGTAAAAGTCCGAAAATTTTCCCCAAAGAGTCTGAAATGTCAGGTACCACTTACGCGACTGATTCAAAGCTCGCAGGAAAATTAGCCCGTGTTTCTTTGAAAGATATAAAAGACGTTAAACGACGAAGTGAAAGCCCAAGATTCTTCTGCAAAGAGTCTGAAAGATCAGCTACCACTTACGCGATTGACGCAAAAACAAATAAAAGATTCTCTTTCGAAGATTTAAAAGACGTCAAACAACGAAGCGATAGTCCAAAATCCACAACTTACGCGATTGACTCAAAACGTGCGGAAAGATCGATTCATGAACCTTCTGAAGACATAAAAGACGTTAAACGGCGAAGTGAGAGCCCAAGATTCTCCTGCAAAGACTCTGAAAGATCAGCTACCACTTACACGATTGATCGAAAGACTGCTAATTCCTCGAAGACCAGAACACCACGTAGCGATAGTCCGAAATTCTCCCGCAAAGAATCGGAGAAATCAGCCGCCGCTTATGCGATAGACTCGACAATTCTTCCAACGTCCCCTAATTATATGAAAGATAGTAAGAGCTCCGTATTAAAAATCGAATCAAAGAATAAAAAGGATATGACGAATAACACGACAAGAGAATCCACGAACGACGCCACGAAGAGACACGCTACATTTGCCAAACGCGCTGCAATCAGCAAATCTTCTTCTCCGAAAGGTCCTAAATCTGACGTGATATCTTGCGCGAAACCCGAGTACCAAACTCTACCTAAATCTACCGAAACCAAGTTACCCGACGTTTTCGAGCGCCTAACAAGAGAACGTAGCTCGAGTCCTCGGTCTTTCTGTCGCGAAGGCAGAAGATCAGCCACGACGATGAGCATCCGCAACAGGGACACCGAGTCCGCCTCTGTATCTGCAAATGTGATGAAGGAAATGACAAAGAAAGGCAGCGAGAGTGGAAGAGTCGGTTGTGGAAAGCGCGATGCTTCGATAATTCGTGCTGACGAATCGAAATCACCAGACTTCGCGAAAGCATCGTCCAGAAGCTGCAGCGTAAGTCCGCAGTACTTCGGCTCGGATTCCGACAGATCCGCCAGCGTCCTGATGGTCACGCCGGAGACGATAGTGAAAGCAAAAACAGATCTAGCGTGCTGCAAGAAAAGAGAAGAAAGTCCTACGTCGTACGTTGCCAAAGGCGAGAAGCTCGTCACGAACGTACCGAGAGAAGCGACAAGAGGATCGTCGACAGAAAGCTACGACGAGACGACGAAGCACTTCATCCGAAGCTCGGTATCGCGATTTTTCTCGGAGCAGTGTGAGGGAGCAGCGAGAAACGTGGAGCCGAGAAAGCTTCAGCTGACAGACGCCAGAACACCAAGTCAGACGAAGTCGCAGTTCGATGATGGACGAGCTGAGAAGGACGAGAGAACGAGTTTCGTCGCAGACGACAGTCGCGACTCGTCGCCCAGGTCTCGAGAAATCGTGGAAAGTAGAGAAGAAACGCCGGAATTCTTGCGTTACGAGACAGAAGAGTCCGCCATTGCTACGAGCCTTAAGTCTAAGATTCGCACAGACGTCGAGCAACCGCCCAAAGGTGCGCACTCGCTTAAACAAACAGTTGCGCGTGAGATGACGGCAAGGCCAAGGAATCTATCGAGCAACGTCAAGGACAGATCCTCGAAGAGTCCTTTAAGCGTCAAGGACGACAACTTGGCAGCCGAAAACGCGAACGCACTTAGCCGTAGAGGGTCCGCCGGTGTTCTACGTTCGACGAAACTGATTCGCGACGTGCTGCAGCGTCAGAGTGGCCAAGATCAGGTGGATTATGCTTCGCCTGAAATATCGAGCGAATGGGAAGAGCGACCGTGGACCGACAGGATGCAGGCAGAGACGAGAGTGGACAGGAAAGTTGAGGAAAGAGCTGGGACTCCGGCTGGTCGCCAACTTGCGGCCGCGGGATCGAAAATTTGCAGGTCCGCGGAAGTGGACAAGCAGATCGGAGAAATCAGGACGCCTGAACGATACGTAAAACAGGAGCAGCTTCGAGGCACTTACTCGAGATCGAGCAAGGGATCAGCCTGCGAGAAGTCGAGCGTTGGAAAGTTGCTGACGTATTCCGTGCGCAAGCCGGTTAAACAGAGAGGATCGTTGCTGGAGTCGAACATTTTCCAGCAATCGCTGAGAGATCGAGATTCGGCAGACGAGAAGCCCGTTAGCTCGAAACGTACAACGCGAATTGCGTCTCTGAAGAAGCCTGTAGCTTGTGCTCGTAGCTTGCAGAGTCGAACAAAGGGAAACACAGCGAATGGAAAGAACCAGAGCGACATTTTGAAGACTCGCAGCCGAACAGCGAGTCCGATCTCAGCAAGCAGCGGAAAAACGAGCTCAGAGACGGTTGCTGATAAGTGGAACGTGAACAGATACGATGCTTCAAAGCGTATAACGCGAACGTCCAACGAATCTATCGCTCGTGGCCCGAAAGGAGCAACTGATGTGGCAGATCGAAGCGGCGAAACCAAAATCTCAAGAGCTGGAGCACGAACTGCCAGGAAGCAGAGTATCGCTGATGAGAGGAAGAAAGGCAAGACGTCTAAACAGGCTGAAATTTTGAAGTCCATACAGCTCGTTCGCAGTGCTACGAGAGGATCAGACTTTGAGCAGGAATCACGAAAAATGGTTGGTGAATCATTTGACGATGGCACAGTCAGAGACGAACAGACTGAAACGAGGAAAAGTTGCTGCCCCTCGACGATCGATATTAAAAGGTCGGAGGCCGGCTTAGCTTCTATAAAGGAACTTTCCAAGAATTACGAGAGAACAGACTCGGTGGAGTCGGCTCTCAGACGTTTCGATTCGATCGGAACCGAGGCTGAATCGATCCGTGGCACGTTGGAACGAAGCGTGGAATCGATACCGAAGGAAATACGAAGGAAATCTGGCGGAAGCATTGGCCGCAAGGCTGACTCGAAGACGATTTCATCGAAAGCACTTGATCCACCGAATGTAAATCTTGTCGCTAAGAGAACGTGCGCCAGCAAAGCTACGACCGTATCCAGGAGCGCAATGGTCGCCGCTAAAGGAAGACAGGCTGAAACTCAAGAAACGCGGAGGCAGAAAAAATTGGAGAAAGCCAGAGACTCGATAGAGATCAGCCGAATTGCCATAAGATCGAGATCGCTGTCGTGCAAGCGGAAGCTTTTCCAGCACACTGATTCCAGCGAGACTGGAAGCGTTGCATCGAGGTGCAGCCTCGATTCCTTGAGAACCGTGGAACGTCTCTCGACGACATCCAATAAGACGAAAACGCGCGACACGGTGAATACCGCGTCGAAACGCTTCGAATTCTCTGGCAGCGACGAGACGTCGACGCAGACGATAGACAAAGCAGAAACCGATAAAACGTCAACAGGTGTGGGTCGTTACTCAGCGTCGAAGCAACTGAGATCGATCGAGGATATTCGTAGGTCGATCGAGGACGAAAGTTGGGATCGCGAAACGGGGCAACCGTCGGCGATGTCGGCGATCGTAGGCAGCGCGGCGAAAGCAGCGGGTCGATCGGAACCTCGTCGAATAAATGTCGATGATCGCGCTGCAAATAGAAAAGAGATATGTTCGTCGGGACGGTCGGTGAACGTTACCGCTTTAGGGGATACAGAGCGTTCGTCTGTAAAGTGTACGATGCGTTTCTCCAGGGTCGCGAAAAGTCCGAGCCCGGAGACGACCAAGGAGACGAGCATCCGTGCGAGAAGAAACGTCCCAGCGTCGCCGTCCAAAAGTCCGGACACGGTCGCTAGGGTAAGCAAGAATTGCATAAAAGGTCTTCTTCTTCCTTTAAAGATTTTGACATTTCGATGGAAGCACACGATTATGGTAACGTGTGCCTGCTTGCAAATTGTTAGGACAAATGGTAAACTCATTTTTAGCATGTCGTTAACCAGTTAGCTGTTGCCACCTGTTTGAGAACTTCGAAAAGCGTGTACCTAAAACGCATGGCGGAAAGTAAGTAAATGACGAGTATACTCGTCAAGCACAGAGTGGTGTTATAATTTGGAATCAAATTGCAACGAAAGGACCGTCTTATTTTTTAATTTTATTACTCACAGGACTCGTCGTAACGCAAAGTACTGGCATTTCTTCGTGACGAGTATACTCGTCAAGCATAGAGTGTATGTTATAATTTGGAATCAAATTGCAACGAAAGGACCGTCCTATTTTTGAATTTTATTACTCACAGGACTCGCCGTAACGCAAAGTACTGGCATTTCTTCGTGACGAGTATACTCGTCAAGCACAGAGTGTATGTTATAATTTGGAATCAAATTGCAACGAAAGGACCGTCTTAGTTTTGAATTTTATTACTCACAGGACTCGTCGTAATGCAAAGTACTGGCGTTTCTTCGTGACGAGTATACTCGTCAAGCACAGAGTGTATGTTATAATTTGGAATCAAATTGCAACGAAAGGACCGTCCTATTTTTGAATTTTATTACTCACAAAACTCACCGTAACGCAAAGTACTGACATTTCTTCGTGACGAGTATACTCGTCAAGCATAGAGTGTATGTTATAATTTGGAATCAAATTGCAACGAAAGGACCGTCTTATTTTTGAATTTTATTACTCACAGGACTCGTCGTAACGCAAAGTACTGGCGTTTCTTCGTGACGAGTATACTCGTCAAGCACAGAGTGTATGTTATAATTTGGAATCAAATTGCAACGAAAGGACCGTCTTAGTTTTGAATTTTATTACTCACAGGACTCGTCGTAACGCAAAATACTGGCGTTTCTTCGTGACGAGTATACTCGTCAGAGACAGCTGACTGGTTCAAATGGTATTAATAATAATTTTGTAAAAAAAAAGGCTTTCGTTAAAAGATAACGAGAAACGCGTCAATTGTTTAGCGCGACAGCTTCAAACGAACGCGTCTGTTACAGCGTGCGTCGAGCGAGTTGAAAGCTCAAGACACAAGATCGACGAAACGGCCAACGACTATGAAAGGCACAGAGCCAATTGGAAGCAGGAAGACGTTGACGGCGACGAGCACGACTACGAAAAAATCGGCGGACGTGGTCGATAGCGCTATTCTCGAGAATGGTCTGCATTTACGAGACCAAACTGCCGAAACGAAATACGATAACGACTCGCCCACGAAGAAAAGCGACGCTTTGGTCGTCGACTTGGACGAGCAACCACCGAAGGAAAACGACGCGCCGCTTCCGCGGAAGCCGCTTTTACGAAAACAGTCCACCGAGGTGAGCACATACCTGTTAATCGATTACGTTAAATAAAAATAACGCTGACTCCATACAGAGGGTTGAGTTAATAATTTTGTAGTGAAACGAAGGTTTTGATTTAACAATGTAGCAATTGAAGCAAGTTGCTCTAGTTAGTTGTAGTGCCATAAGTTTCGAATTTTAAAGCTGCTGTTCTCCTCGCTCCTTTTTCACGTTCATGTTCGTTGGGATACGGTGCTGCGAATGATCATAGACTCGAGCAGATTTGCTGCTTCCTTTCTTCGATACTTTCAAGAAACTTCAGCTCGTGCCTGCATATGTTAAGTGAAAATGTTTTTGTAAAAAATAAATTGAACGCTATACTTATGTAATTGAAAAATGATTTCAAGATTTCGGAATAGAATTATTACCATGGCCAGCATCGGGTCCTCGTCCGAAATCCCAATCGGCAGCCTATGGGGAATTCCAGCGAAGAATGTTTACGATCAAGAGGAGCCATCTGTAGAAAATATCGTTGAATTTAAAAAAGAAGAATAAGATTTGCTTTGAATGAGTTGTAGAGTAACAGATTAATAGAAGTAATCAAAGATAAAGAAACATCTGTTAAAAATATTGAATGAAAATGTAACAAAATTAACACGCTGAGTTTATGTTTCTTCACAATGGAAAACACAAGTTTAATTAAAAGATGATTTCGTTTCCCTCCAGATTTCGAAAGAGACAAATTTTTCTTTGTTTAATCTTCAGCTATGTTTTACGTTATATTAAAGGATTTTGTCAATTTTTTTTCGAATATTATGAAATATTCTAAAAATAATTCATAGCACTGTATCTTCTTTACAAATTTTGCAATACTTTGTTCATGAAAAGTGTAAAATACACAAAAGTAGGAACAATTGGATACGTTCAATGTTAAAACCAAATATTTCATAACTTTGTATCTCTTCTTTGTTCTTTTTTTTGTAATATTAATATCTATTTTCCATAAAAAGTTGAGAAAGTACATACTTTTTATACCTGATGCGCCAGAAATGTAAGGAATCTCAAGGACAAAGAAGTAATTATACTTGCATTGATAGTTTTACTATAGAAAAAAATGTTCTCATCTTTGTTACTAAATGCAGACAAAATTTATATTATAAAAGCATATGATAAAATACAGCAGTTTAGATAAAATGTAATCAAATTTAATAAAAGCATCCTAATTGTAATTATCGAATAGCTAGACATATAATACAAGAAAGAAACTTCACACATTTATTCTATTAATTTATAAACATAATTCGTCTGCAAATGATCTGCTCTTGGTCACGAGAATAATTTCAATCGAATATCGTATGCAATTTTTCTGCCACAGCTTGAAGTTTGGTATGTGAGAAATAAGTAGAAAGCTTTAGAGAGTAAAATGTCTGGTGCTCTTTGACGTTATTTAACCCGGGAAATCCAGCGATTTCGCTGCACATGGATTCCTCTTCCTCCAATTTCTGATTGATCGAAATATTCGCAACAGCGAAATTTCCTAGTCTCCTTGCTAAAATTTAACAACAAAATTAAACAGTAGTATCAACAGGTATTTCGTACATTTCATATCATTGAATAATTTTGTTAATATTAGGTATGGAATAGTTATCGAATTACTTTTACTTTCTCCTCTGTCGTTCTCATTTTATCTTCTTTCATATCCTTCGTTTGCTAGAATGGGAGTCCCTGTGAAGCAAAAGGCTGTTAGCCACATTGTAAATGAAAAAGATTGTTCTACTTATAAATAGTTTGTAATTAACAATTCTAATATTAACAATAGAGTTTTAATATTCTAATATACATTAATAATTCTCTGGCTGAAACTTTCTATTGAAAAATTGACCTTCTTCTATTGCAACATTTTTTTGAAATATTCTATTGAAAATATTCTATTGAAGTAAAAATAATTATCGTTTGACGTTTCTATTAATTAGAAACAGATTACTTCCATGCAATCAACACGGCCACCATCGGTTTCGTCCACATCTGGTGGTAGCCCCATGCAAGGTCAGACTTCCGGTTCTAGAAGCAAAATGGCTTCGAGAGCAAAGACGCCAATTTCCGGTTCAACAGGATACAAAGGATCAGCTTCCAGCAGAACCGGAGGAGCCGCGGCAGCGACGTAAGAATTTTTAGAGTAATTGGTTTTCCTGTTATGAGATTAAGGAACTTGTAATATCTCAGACAAATATTTCAGGAAAATATTTTATCATCAAACTCGTAGCACCTAAAATTATCCTTATTTTAAAATGTTTAATATCCTAGCGCCGATACAACGTTATTATTATTTCGCTCGATAAATTCATACACAGCAAAGAAGTTGCTCAAATATGGCGTCTGTAACGACGAAAATAATTCTGAAGAATGTAATATTTTTACTATGAACAAATTATGAATAATTCCTAAATAATTTCTAAATAAAACAAGGAAACATCAACAGGTATCAGAGAAAAAGGAAATATTTCGTTATCCTGCTATCTTAGAATCGCTTGTATCGAACATAATTTTGGGAGTTGAAGGAACTTTTCGATCAATTTTCTTTACAGAAAAAGATATCAACGTTTCTTTGAAATCTCATCAAATTCTTTTCTAAAGATGTTACAGTGACGCTCTGGTTCCTTGCAAAATGTGTGGCCGCCGTTTCGCTCAAGATCGAGTAACCCTTCACGAGCAAATTTGCACGAAAACGACCCAAAAAAAGAGGAAACAATTCGATACGATGATGTATCGCGTAAAAGGCACCGATCTCGAACCGTTTGTGAAAAAAGGACTTGTGAAAAAACAGGTGGAGGTCAGTACATCTTGTCCCAAATCTCTCGTCCTCTTCTGATCCTTCAAAATTCCCATCTCACTTCATCCCAACTGTACGAAGCTTTAAACAAAGTAAATTTTAAATCCATGTTTGCAGAGGTAAAAATTAATTCGATTCGTTATAAAAAAAATATATAACACGAAGGACAAGACTAACGTAAAAGTAAGAATTGTATGCAGTGTATTTGGAAAAACGTTAAGTATCGAGTAAATAAGATTTTGTGATTTAATACTAAAACTACAAAATCAGTTAAAATGACTGGTAATTGTTAGTCAATTAGTTATTGGTCGACTAATTTTGAAAAAATGATATCAATTATTCGCGATATGTAATTATCTCAATTTCCTCGGTAATTCTTAAATAATATTAGTCACAATTCAACGTGCGATATAATGACAATGACGATACTAGAATATATTGGGTTGGCAACTAAGTGATTGCGGATTTTATCATTACCACCTAATGACAAAATCCGCAATCACTTAGTTGCTAACCTAAAATCTTTTCAGTGATGGAAGAATACCACTATCTTATATATATTTTAGTAGATAGAAACCTTTTTGAATGGCAAAACTGGTCCGTATCACGAAGAGAAATCCATTATCGATAAGAGATCCATTTATACCGCGAAAGAATCAATCGTTTTATTTTTTTTTTTTTCTTCTCTTTTAGAGAGAAGGACGAGAGATATCGATCTGAAGGAATGAGATGGATTGTCGATTTGCATGTTTCAGAAATCGAAGAAGCCGGAGATAAAGTCGAACTGGCGGCGCAAACACGAGGATTTCATTAACGCCATACGCTCGGCCAAGCAAGTACAAGCACACCTGGCCGCAGGAGGCAAGCTCAGCGATTTGCCACCGCCGCCGGTTAGCGATAACTACGATTACATTCAGTGTCCCCACTGCGGAAGAAAATTCAATAAGGCCGCCGCCGAGCGTCACATTCCCAAATGCGAACACATGTTGCACAATAAGCCTATACACTCGCGAGCGCCGAAACCAAGGCGTTAATTCTGCCGGAGTCATTTCTGCTAAACGATCTTTCTATATACGTACATCGAGCAGGAACAAGATAGATAAAAGTGTTTTTATTTTGAGAAAAATCACCTTGAAATAAAATTTGAAAAGAAGAAAAGGAAACCAGAATGAAAGATTAAATTAAATCGTAGCTTGAAGTGTGACGTTATATTTATAATAAAGTTTGTAGTAAAGTAATTACGATATTTTTAATAAAACGCAACTTTCATGAAACACCTTGTCTCTATCTTGTTCGCGCGGTCGATGCAGTTTTATACAAGCGTCGCGTTGATTATGGAATACTTAAAAAATGTTGTATGGGATCGTACATAAATGGGGAAAAAATCTCGCAGAAGAACGTCATCTATCGGACATGTGCACGAAACGAATGTAAAAGCGATTTGTATCTACAAGTTGAAATCTATGGGTTTCCTCCGTGTATTTGGGACAAATGTATTTTCCGATTATATTAAAATAAAGTACGAATTTTCTCTACACACTGTATATACATCTGTACGTAGCGAAACGAACGAATATGTTTGATCGTTATTTTTTCAAAAAATATGCAGACAAAAGATATGCAAAAATAATAATATATATATATATATATCTCCTCTGTTTATTTTGTGAATTAAAAGATCATGAACTAATAACTATCTGTTTAAGAGAAATTAAAATTTACGGCATCCCATTGTGAAAATTTATAACATATATTTTGGAACGCTTACTTTATACGTATTTGTATCTTTTTATACAATAATAGTAGCGAAACATTGTATGGCTATTTGTCGCATTGTAATCGATCCTCCTAAAACGAAGAACGTATTGTGTCCTCATATAATAACCGTATGTAATTAGTGAACGTTGTTTAGAATTGATGAATTAATTATTAGCAAAAGCTGTTTTGATTAATATTAAAAATATTGTGATTTATTTTGTAAGTTTTCATCGAAATAGATTGCCACACCGAACAAGGAAACATTTTTATAGCGCTTAATCTTCTTAATAAACGAAAATATTGTAACATTATTGTTATAATGAATTACTGGAAACTAATAAACTAACTTTTTAATAAAAGAATAATAATGACGCAACATATCTACCTTTTCAATTATGTTAAATATTATATCGTATTTAAAGTACTACGAGACTTATTAGATTTTCTTATCTGGAAAATGTTGAAAAACTGTTGGATTTGACGAGAAAAAATTATAGTGAATTAACACGAAATTCTAGGAAATGTAAGGAAATATTAAACCTGGAATGTTGGCAATGAAAGTACATACGTAATTTGGACGGAGTCCATGAGAGCAGACGACGTGGTATTCCCGGTTGATACAAGAAATATGTATTTAAAAAGTTGTCTGTGTTCGTCAGATTGTCATGATTAAAACGCGAAGTCCTACAATGTTCTTGAATCCGTTCCATGTATAGAATAAAATAATGGATCATTTAATTATCTTGGTGGCTTTAGTACATTTATTGTACTGCCCATTTACAAAAGTGGAAGAAAGTTTCAATCTACAAGCTATGCACGACATTTTATACCATGGTTTTAACCTGTCGGAGGTAATTATAGTATTTATTGGAACTATATGATATTAGTAGACAAGTGTTTAAGAATTAAATAAGTAGTAATAAGAGAGAGAATATTTGTCTTTCTGCCTTGACAGGTTGCTGACATACAATCAAAGAGATATTACGCAAAAACTTAGACATTATATTTAGAAGCAGATGCATGTATTTATAAACTTACGATCAGCTGATATAGTTTCTGCACGCTTGAAGAGTTCACTAATATATTAATTTCTGCTTTCATTAAAGTGAAAGTATATTAACAAAATTTTCGAAATTATATATGTTCATTAATAACATACAATGATAATTTGTAGCCAAAAATATAGCCAGAAAAATAGCCAAAAAGACAATCAAATAGTTTAGAGCATTTGTATAAAAAAATATTCATACATTCATTAAAGAAGAAAATAAAGACAAATAACTAATTATTTGCAACATATTCTTGTTCTATGATAGTATGATCATCATGAATTTCCTGGAGTTGTGCCACGATCGTTCATGGGACCAATTATAATATCAGGCTTGGCATCGCCATTAATAGCAATCATTAATTATTTGCAACTTAATAAATTTTTTGCTCAATATGTTGGTAAGTTGATTAATATCGTTCATTAGTATTATTAACAGCTTTTGTCTTATTATTGATATTAAATCTTTAATTTATAAAATATATCACATTAAAAAGAGGTAATTAGTATCATGTTTTTCTAGTAAGAGCAACATTAGGCTTGTTAGTAATAGGCACATTGAAGCTATATAAAGATGCATTACAAAGCATATTTGGTTTGCAATTTACAAAATGGCTTGTTGCAATTATTGTGACACAATATCACTTTATGTACTATCTAAGTCGTCCATTGCCAAATATAATGGCTATGCCACTAGGTAATTTAAATTCAATATTATATGTATTTTATTTAGTGGTTTACATGATAATTACTACTTGTATATCATATGTATATTGTAGTACTACTGGCTTTATATGGATGGTTGAAACAAAATCACATGATATTTATTTGGTCATCTGCAGCAGCAATAATAATATTCAGAGCAG